>VDFB02212054.1:0-22149 GCA_007258455.2 Sequoia sempervirens
GATTATCCAGTCATCCGGGATTCGAAGCTGAATAGGGAGGATTCACACAGAAGTCAGAGTGGAGAAAATGAGAAATATCAAAAATTGACTAAGTCTGGAGACTTTGGGTGCCCCTAGTGAAGAAGAGCACCCAGCTTTTTGAAGGGGAAAATCTAGTAATTAGGGTTTAAGAAGGTACTCAATCTCTTCAGTATTCAGCCAGCTTCGTGATGCATGTCTTCGTCAGATCATTCGACTGGTCATTCTCTAGCAAATTCAGATCGAAGTCAAGGGTACAGAACAAAGGTTTCAAACTTGAAGTTGAAAAACAGACAAAATGGCTAAGTCTGGAAGGTTTGGGCGCCCCAGGAGAGAAAAGGCGCCCAAGTTTTCAGGGGCTTAAACAGATGAATTCACGAAAGAAGCTCTAACATGATATCTTCACAATTGATCCGGCTCTCCAACGAGATATCCAACGCGTCAATCGGAGATCGCAGTCGCCAGATACGAGGAGCCGAACAGAGGGTCTAACGAGAGCTAAGAACCAAGGTTCAGAAGCAAGCATGAAAAAGTAAAAAATAAACTAAGTCTAGTGAACATGGGCGCCCCCAACCACGAAGGGCGCCCAAGCTTTTGAAGGTTTAGAATTCATTGTTTAACGAAGTATCTCCTAGAAGACCCCTCTTAATATCTCGTCAGCTTCGCGATGAGCATGGCCGGAGGGTCTAACGAGAGCTAAGAACCAAGGTTCAGAAGCAAGCATGAAAAAGTAAAAAATAAACTAAGTCTGGTGAACATGGGCGCCCCCAACCAAGAAGGGCGCCCAAGCTTTTGAAGGTTTAGAATTCATTGTTTAACGAAGTATCTCCTAGAAGACCCCTCTTAATATCTCGTCAGCTTCGCGATGAGCATGGCCGGCAGTCAATCTGATGCCCGGAGCACCAGATTCGACGAGATCAACTGTAGGAGAGGAGCTAACATAGAAATTGAAGATCATCAAAAAATGGCTAACTCTGGACAAAATGGGCGCCCCTGGAAGGAAAAGGCTCCCATGAATTCGAAGGTCGAGATGAAGTTTTTAGCCAAAGACGCCTCCAGAACAACCTTCCTAAAATCAGTCAGGCTCCACGATGGATCTTTCAGCTCACCTATCGGATCAACTTGCAAGCCGAAAATCAAAGGCGAAGTAGGAGGTCAAAATGAAGAAAAGTTGAAAATGCCAAAAATTTGACTAACACTGCTTAAAGTGGGCGAACCTGGTGAAGAAGGGCACCCAACTTCTCATGCCTTAGAAAAAATTTCAAGATTTTCGAAGTTTTCAAAATTGCAAGTGAAGGAAGGCGTCCAAGTTCAATGAAGCTGAGATTTTAGGATTTTGGGAATAAAAGCAAAAGAAAGCAAACCTAAAAACAGAACCCTAAGTCTATTTAACATCTTTCTTTTATGTAATTTTCATTATTTTTGCAGGTAGCATTCAAAAGAGAAAGTTGGAGCAGCAAGTTTGAAGAATGTTTATGATTCAAGAATTCATATTTGCTGGTTTTTCATCAGATTTTTCAGATCAGCAAGCATAAACCCTTGCTTTTTCAAGCTTTTTCATCCAGAAGATCAAACTTTTAAAGAAGGCGGCCAAGGTTTTCAGTTTTCAGTCATCTGGGTCTTTTCACCTTATTCTTCTGAAGGAAATTTTCAAGAACTTCATCAAGTTGCAGCAGCTGCTTTTATTTTGCATGTCAGTGAAATCCTCAATGCATTCAGTTTTCAATCATCTGGGTCTTCTCAAATCAGTCTTCTGAAGAAAACCCATATCACAGCTTTTTTCAAGAAAATTTCAAATCCTAGGGTTGGCTGCTTTTTCGATCAGCCATCAGGGTTTTGCAAATCTAATCAACTGGGTCCGTTTCAAATCATATTCTGAACAAAACCCAGGTGCCAGCTTTTTCGAGAAAAATTGAAGATATTAGGGTTTGCTGTTTTTTCAGTTAAAATTCAAAATTTTCAAAAACAGACGATTTGGGTTGTTCGTAAACGTAATTCCGAGCAAACCCATCTCGTAAAATTTCAAAAATGTTGGAGCAAGAAATTAGCATTCTAAAATAGAAGTTGCTCGAACTTGTCTAAACCTAGGCGTAGTCTACGCTATTCTTCAAGTTTTCTCCGAAATGAGTAATTCCCAATGTTTTCAAGACCTAATCAGCTCTTATCATGATTACATCAAAACCACCGAGACAGACTTGCATCATATCAAGCCGGTGTTCGATCTACACGCCTTGGAGAGCGCAGGCAACACCTCAATTAGGAACCTGGGACATTTTGGACTCCTCGCAGTAGCGTCTATTCCTATAGCAGTTTAGAGTCTTGAGTTCGTAATCGCTTGCATCAAGCATTACAACCCGGCTACTAGGGAGACCCAATCAGCTGATGGTAGATTAATTTGCAGTCTGAAGCCTGATATGATTGAGAAGTGTTTTTCCATTCCCCCATGGCCTGAAAGTGTGACTCTCTCAAAGGGCGAATGTGAAAGGATATGGGTATTGCACAAAGATAAATATAGTAAGAAGATTGCACAAAGGTGGATGAAAGAAAAACATAAGACTTTGCCAAAGAATGTCGGGCAAGGAGAGTTTAAGGATGAAATTTCTATCATTATCACCTTGTTCAACAGGGTAACTGGCTCAGGAGACGCCACCAAGTTTCAGCCTTGGATGTTTTACGCCATACCCCACATCATGAAGAAAACCGAGTTCTATGATTGGCCTACTTTGATCAACAAATAACAGAATACTTCCAATTTTATGTATTCCATATGGTGTTGTACCTAGTCTACCTGGTGGCCTATCGAGGTCAATTCAAAGGGTTGAACACCGAGGGATCATTGAGTGTACAGCACATATATAACTACTATCCCTAGTTGGAATTCACGAAGTCGTTGCATCACTACAAGAGAGTGAATGAGGCTTTTCTGATGTACACAGTGTGGGCCTAGGCAATGAATTGCACGTCCGCATCTCTTCAGTTGCTAGGGCAGCAATGGCGGAGTGGGCGGATTGGTTTATACAGTTTCCCACATTCACCTATCTCAAGGTCTATGGCTATTCAGGTGCCCCGCTCATGTTACCAAGGTACCCATCAGATGAGGTCGTCTTCATGGAGTTCTTGAGACAGGCCACGATGTCCACACAGTCTTGAGGAACAAAGGAAACCCTCCCTCCATTTTCCATTAGGGTTGGGAATTTATACATGCAGGACTGCTGCAGATGCCAAGACAATGGGAGATGAGTTAGATAAATCACTCAAGCCTTACAGCGAGAGACGATCATTTGATCCTCATGGTGTCTACGCTGGCCGACTTGAGAAGAACTGTGATCATATATCCGCCCTTGAGGATTTTTGGGCTAATTGTACAGATGAGTTCGAGGTGCGGAGGCCTAGTTATAGCAGGCTTACTCTCCACCAGATGAAGGACTATTTAAATGAAGACATAGAAGGGTTATCAGTTGATGATGAGGATGTGCTTCTCCCAATGTATACTCAGAAGCGAATTGAAGATCAGCCCCTACCACAAGTCAACTAGGCTAATAAAGAGTCACTCTCAGTTGAAGACAGGACAAGACAAGTCCTTGAGCATACCAAGGTTTTCTTAATCCTTAAAAGGAAGAACTCCATTCCAGTAGCAGAGCCGCCAAAGACAATTCCCTCTTCTTCCAGAGCACAATCAAAAGGAAAGGGTAAAAGTCAGTCTCAAGAAGGCATCAAAGGTAGTAGATCAAATAAGAACGTAAAAAGAAGGTTGGACTTCTCAGGCATAGTCATACAGAAGCAACCTACAGTTGATTCAGAAGCTCCTCCTGACGAGCCTGTACCTCAGAAAGAAACAGAGGAGCCACCTTTGACACATGTTTTTGTACCTTTGACAGGTTCTTCACCGATTCACATTGACCTTGATATTGAAGATGATGAGGAAGTTACAATTGCACCTCTTGAGGAAGTTAGTAAAGATACTACCGTGTCTTGGCTTGAGAACTCCTTAGGAAGGGTTAGCAGAAGGCCTTCATATCAGGTGAGTGTTGATGATCTCGATAAAATCTATCAGAAACCTCCTAAGAAGAAAGCAAAGAAGCAAGTTCACTTTGATAGGAATCCTGATAACGAGACAGTCATGGAGACTGCATTGCCCCCAGAAGACAAGAACAGGGATGAGGTGAATATGGATGACTTCGACATGGTCAAGGCTAATCTCGGTAGAAATACCAGACATGTGGATTTGAGTCTCTTCAGAGTTGTGTTCGAAAACCTTCAGGAAAGAGTACTCAAGGATGGAGAAGACAAGGCAGCCCTCAAGGTTGAAAATCAGCAGCTCAGGCTTTTTATTTCTAACCTTGTCCATGGATCTTTACAAGCAACCCAATTGCTACCCCAGATTTTAGAGACACCAACTGATCATCAACAGTTAAGACAGCTGGTCATATGTGGGAAAGAAACTCAGGAATGGATCGAGAGTTCCATTGTCAGAGGAAGGGAGATCTTGGCACGGATGTTCCAGTTAAGAGAAAACGCTCATGAGCTACATCAAGGTATCCAAGGGTTTGAACAAACACTGGCTGAAGTAAGACCAAGGCATGAGATCATCATTGCTGATTTAGACACAGCCTATGGTTCAGCAATTTCAAAAGAACACAAGAGACAAATCCTTGCTTGGAGAGAGCGTCATGTTTTCAAAGTTAAAACTTATGAAAGGATATCCGAAGAATTTATCGCTTACAGACAAAGGGTGATTGAAGCTCTTCTTTTCATCAGTAAGTTCATCACAGAGATTCCTTCTCAGTACAGTCTTGAAGATGGTTCCTACGTCGGGCTTGATGAAGTGCAAGATCAATTCCAGAGTGTTATTCGCAGTTGCAATCCAGTTGGCGGAAGGATAGGTCATATTTCGATGATGTGAGCAAAGTTCGAGAAAGCGGCCAATGAGGTTGAAGATTTCCTTAGGTCTGTTGCAAATGTTGAAGATATTCTAGAAAAGCGGTGTTTTGCTATTGAGGGCATAGATGCACCGAACCGGGACACAATTTCCAACTTCCTAGCGGATGTGATTGAGCTTTAAAGCAGCTTTCTTCCAGAAGCTTTCTTTCCCGCTTTCTTTTTATTCTTGGAATAATTCTTATCCATTCTTTGAGAAGAGAAAGAAGATAAAATGTAATAGTTGGCGTTTCCCGCTTTTTCTGCTTTCTTAGGTTTTAGATGTTATCTTCTTTCTAGAATTAGTAATAAAGTTTGCTTGCTGAGCAAGCCCTAGATTGTGAAAGCAAAGAGATTTTAGGGTTCCCTACTCCTCTGTTTCTCTATAAATAAGAGCCTTTGCTCATTAGTTTCTTTAACCATGCTAGTGATAACAAAACGCTAAGCCTATTGTGCCTTCTATTTGTTATTCAAGTGTTGTTCAATTGTGTTGTGATAAGCCAATTGTTGAGCCTCTTTAGCCAACAAGGAGTTAGTGTGATTGTTGTTTCTATTGTGTAAGAATAAGATTGCAAGCCTCCTTAGCTGCAATTTCTTGTTCCAGGCATGTTAGAAGTGAGTTTTGTTCCAGAAGTTTGAGAAATAAAATCATGAGCCTCCTTTGCCTTGGTCCAAAATTTCAAATTTCCGTTATTTATGTTCTACTTTAATGATCTTGATTTCAACTTGCATTGAAGTGTGTAAATGTTTGTTGAGAGATAGTTTATTGAAGTATTTTGTCAGAAAATCTACCTTGTTCGTTTCTAGTTTCTCTTGCTCTGCTATTACTTGAGAAGTTAGAAACGTCTTTAGTTTAAGTTAGTCGTAGTTGAAGGTCTTAAAACAGAAAATCTCAGCTGCAGCGTTTGTGTTTAATAAACCTTGTGCTCTAAGATGATCAAAAAGATAGGCAACTTAGTTCTTAGTTTACTTTCTTTCAACACCATCAGCAAGAGGGAGCTTCCCCTCCTAATTTGAAGAGCAGTTTATCTGTGCATAGCTGTCCGTTTCAAATACGCATACCAGAGGTGCGAATTTAAACGCCCACAGTATTACAATTGGTATTAAGTTGATAGTTGTCACTCTGAATGCTACTATCATGTTTAACTTATAATCTCTTGTGTGTGTGCTTCAGATTATTTATTGCTAATATTGTGCTTGCATTGTTTAGTCTCTACTTTTTGTTGATAGTGCGAGTGTCTAGTGTTCAGATTTATTTTTAGTCAAAAACATAGAATCCTTTGCCTTGTGTTGAACAAGCACCTCAACCTTTTACACTAGGTAAACCAAAAAGACAAACATTTAAAATTTATTCAGCCTAAACATGAAATCCCAAAAAAAGTGTAAAGATTGTAAATTGCAAGTATTTTGTTAGTAGTAGGATAATTTTTATTTTACAGAGAGCTTCCCCTTCTAATTCGAAGAGCAGTTCTACTACATTTCTGTTTTGTTTTAGTGCAAATTAAAATGCTAACATTCTACACCTTTAATAAAAGGCTTCAATTTCCCATGTGAAGGTGGGTACCACAATGTTAAACCTTTGACAACAAATATACGCATAATGTAATGAAAAGGAATATTCCATATACAAGTTATCTTAAGATCTATGTGCATTGACTCAATACTATCACAAATGTTTTATGCATATCATTGGTATCCCTCTATCTTGGGCTTGAATTGATTTAATAAATGCTTGTGGGTCCCCCAAGTGTCTTAAAAAACCCTATCAAACTTGTATTTCTAAAGAAATGAATCCTAAAGTCAAAATATGCATCTACTGATTGTTGTCATATAGAAGATCAGCCTTGTCCATCTGAAAATATTATAACTCTTATCCATGGATGTGAACATTGGATTACGAGGTGGCAAATGCATTCAGATGCAATCTTGCAATTTGGACACTAGGACTCAATCCACCCTTTCTTTCTGCAGGTTGAAGAGGTTTCCCTTCTTCCTAGTGTTTAGGCTGAAAATGTGAATCAGCTTTCAGCTGGTTTCTCCTCACTTTGTCACGAAGGATATACCCTAGCTAAGTGACCATCCTCATCACAGATCCTGGAGTGGGAGGGGATGTTCTCAGAGTCTATCAACTGATCCAAATCTATTCCATCACTTTCCAGCATTATTCTATCAGGCAGGGGCTTATCTAGGTTTAAATATATATTAAAAGGAGGAGCATTATTCAATATCCCTTAACACAGAATTCAGTTATGGCATGTACAGATGAGAGAAAATTCATATGTCAAATAATGACCATTAATCATATTTATTGAGCAGCAACATAAATACACAGAATATTAAATGAATAAGGAAACGTAAAGTCACAAAAGGCTTGCATGTACATACATGTATAAAACAATCAGGATGTAATTCAATAATTGAATATGATAAGTTTAGCTTTCTCTATATGAGATAAAGAAATGATTGAGAAAAGCTATTGATAAACTGGAACAGTAATCAAATTTTCAAGACCATGGTAAAATGTTAGAGAAAATTATACCTTCAAACTTATATTATCACATACTGCATGATTGTAGAACTCCTTAAAAGGTATCAAATTCTCCAGATTGTTGGCTTCATTCAAAATTGACAACACCTACAATTTTTTCTGGTTAAAGAGTGCAATTAAAGAATAATGTACATTCAATGCATAAACACTACAGGGTATAAATTTGGATTTTCAAAGTGATCCAACCTTTACTGCTGAAGCAATATCGTGAGGTATTTCTGCACTTACACCCAATACATCCTTCCTGAAAAGGAATTAAATAATTTACCCAACAGAATAAATATTCCTACTCATGTAATTGTATTTGGCTTCCAAATATAATACAGTCCAACAATGAAACAACTGTCAAATAGGAATTCAAAAACCTGTTAGAGATGTATTTCTGAATACCCCTCACAAACCGCCCACCAAAGATATCTTTTGGATAAGTCCTTAACCATTGTACCATATTCTGCAGTGTTTCAGGCACCATGTAAAGTTTGCAAAGTGGATAACAAGTTACAAAATTAAGATTTACTCAATAACAGATGTTGGGCAGGGAACTTCTGAGGTACCATTTTTAGAAATGCAACACATATTTTTAGATTAAGAATCTCAAATAAGAACATCAATGATGTGAAAAGTGAATAGCAGGAAGCAAGTACTAAGCAATATAAGAAACATGCTTGCCAAGAACATAAGAGACATGGAGACCAAGAACTTATTTCACTATTATGCACATTATTCATACTCCAAAGGCCTGACATATAAAAGTCTAAATTATCAAGAACTACCACAAAGAATTTTTATCAATACTAGGGTTGTGATGCCAATAGGAGGATTCTAAATATTATGCTTTAATCCTCCCACAACTCTACTCACCAGTTTCTCAGAGCTCCTTCCCCCTACAGGCCATGCAGAAAGAGTTTCCACCAGAAATTCCAGAGAGCGAACACTTACCTGACATCTATAACTATTAGTTTTATGAATTTTGGACAACTTCAGTCACAAATTTGCAAAGAATAGACCTTACACCCCAAGCCTCAGTATGCACTGCTGATTCTTCTATGACGTATCTGAGGTTTGTTTGTTAGCAATCCAGCCCAAATCTTTGTTGTTTCTTATCTTCTCATACATTGCTCAGTGAAATAACTCCGAAGGATATATGGATGCTCCCTCACAGGTCATTACTGGACATCGATGAAAACTCCATGGGATAATATAATTTATTTCTTTATTCTGTTCTTTTGTTATTAGGAAGACATTCGATCTACATCAGCCCACTTCTCTTTCCTTTATTGTAAGTTCATTTCATTGAGAGACCTCCCTTTTCCACAGTTATTTGTAATATGTATCATACGGCTTTGTTATACCATAATCATAAGACTCAGACTTAGTGAGCACTTGGCAATTTTTGGACTGGAACATGGACTCAGTGAAAAAGCTTGGGAAAATCTCGGCAATTTTTTAAAATATAATGTATATAGAACTGCTTTTAAGAGGGTTTTCAAATTGTCTATGCTTTTCTTTTTTTGTCATGCTGTGCTTGACTTGGAGAATGACTCGGTGACTGCACATCAACATATACTGAATCTCACAGCTATGATCTATACTGACATATCTACAATCTATCCATTTTGTGTTATAATCACTCATGATCTCTTTTGTGTTTTCTCCTTAGATACTTATTCTTGGTTGTTAAATTAGTTTCTTTCTATCCACTTGACAATTACCAATCTTCTATTTAACACTGGTGTCCCAAGTCTGAAATCCGTTATGCTTATACCATTTGTTCCCTTTTTCACTTTTAATACTTGGATCTATAAGCCATTCTTGTAAGGTCACTTTTACTTTTCCATGTATTATTCTAGTTTATAGCAAGAAAGCTGATGTTGTGACTAAATAAAATAATCCTTAACGCAATTATTGAGAAATGTGAAGTCAAAATAGTTGCAAGATTTAGTTTGCAAGAATTCACTTACACTCTTCACAGATGACGGTATACAGTCAAACAAGGACAAGAGTTTTGCTGAAATCTTATCCCCCAGCCTGTCACAAAATAAACAAAATTTATTTCCATGGTAAACAACATATTTTCAGTCTCTACTACTGTTTCAAGCAATGATAAGTTAAATCCTCTTGAAATAGCAATCTGTTTCAAGGCTCAGTCCATAGCTTTTATCCCTTATAGAAAAACCACATAGTGCAATACACATAAGTGAACAGCTACTATTTTATATTAATCGCTTCTTATTATTCCTAAAGAGACCAAAAATATCGAGCTGATTTTGAAGAAGTCCTCAAATTTATAAATCGAATATCACTATGGCAATTAGTCATCTTGAATCTTACATATCAACTTTATACATATTACTTACAATAAATGAGAAGGAGAGTTCAAACATAGTGATTACTACTGTCAATATCACAAACATTCAAATAAAAAATAATATTAATATTATTACTTTCATATGCTCTATTCTCTGATAAACACTAAGATACTTATGAATTGCATAAAGTCATTCATACCACAAGTACACTTCCTTATTTGCATTGAAATCAAACCATGTTATAAAATAGTTCAAGAAAAAATCAAACAGAACATAAAATAATAGTTACCCTTGTTCTCCTATGAGTGGACTCTGAAGAGTAATCAGCAATACCTGTTTCAAAGTGAAAAACACATCATCACTTGCTGTTTTTGAGAACAATGTACAACCTATTGTACCCCAAAATTAAAAATTTTGTTACACTAGACATTTTGAAGAAATGAGTAAAAGTCTTGTTAAATCTATCAAAAAGGTCAAAATTTGGGTGTGCATGTCTTGCATGAGGGGTAAGAGTGAAAAACTTCCAAAATATGACGATCTGGGTCTGCTCAAAGCGACCTAATCTATAAAACCCAAATCTCAGTTTTTCATCCCTACTTTTTAGGAAAACTAATATTTTTAGAAATTTTCTAAACATGTAACTTTTTCTGGGTATTTTTGGGTTTCTTTCGAAACAGATACTAACAAAACTTTCTAAAAATAGAAAATTTGTCTGCCAAGGTCCAAACTGATTTTGATTGGTTCAAAATACGTCCATATCAAGCCGGTGCAGTCAAAATCTAAAAAAGATTACATTTGCCCCAGTGGGTCTATTCTGCTTTTTCAGAAACATATTAGGAGCTCTGAAGTCATCAATGGAGGTCAGTCAGCTACCAGGTGTCAGATTCAACACTCAAGCACTAGGCAGTGGGCGAGTTGATGAACAAGCACGATGGACAAGGAAGGAAGGTTAAAACTGTGGAAAATATTCTAAGTCTTCTTGCCATGGGCGCCCCAGAAGGGAATAGGCGCCCATCTCTTTAGGGCATCAAATGATAAAATTAGGGTTTGAGCTCTTAGTCAAAATTATTCAAAATCCTCCCAGCTCCGTAGTGAATCCGGCAGTGCAATCATCAGATCATTCAGTCACTCGGAATTCGAGATCAAACGAAGAGGCTTCAACCAGAAGGTGAAGTGAAAATCATGAGAATTATCAAAGAATTTTTCTAACTCTAGGAACTTTCAGTGCCCCTGGTGCCCAGGGGCACCCAACTTTTTGAGGGGCCTAACTCAGCAGTAAGGGTTTGCAAATGTGCTCAATCTCTCCAGAATTCAGACAACTTCGCAATGGGTGTCTTCGTCAGCGCATCCGGCTTGTCGTTCTCCGGCAAACCCAGATCAAGGTGAAGGTATAGGATGAAGGTTTGAATTTGAAGATAAAATCTAATGAAAAATATTCTAAGTCTGAAGCAAATGGGCGCCCCTAGAAGAGAAAGGCACTAATGATTTCAAAGGCCCAAATGGATGATTTTGCCAGTATAGCCCCCAAGGTGACTTCCTCATAACTGATCAGGCCTTCCAACGAGATCTCCAGCAGTCAAACGGAGTTGGCAGTCGCCAGATGTAGCAAGCAGAGTAGAGGATCTGACAAGAGCCAAAATTGAAAGCAGAGAAAAAAACCCCAAAAATGGCTAACTCTGGTGAAGTTGGGCGCCCTAGCTTGCCAAGGGCGCCCAAGCTTTTGAAGCCTCAAATTCAACTTTTTGACAAAGTGACCTCTAGGAGACCCCTCTCATATTCTCCTCAGCTCTGTAATGAGTCCAGTCATTAGCCAATCCGAGCCCCGGATCATCAAATCTGATAAGCCCGTCTGGAGAAGAGTTGATGAAGAAATAACATAAAATTTTCTAAGTCTAGTCCAAGTGGGCACCCCTAGAGGGAAAGGGCGCCCAAGGTTTTGAGGACTAAGATGATAAAATACGTCAATGAAGCATCTAAGATCACCTTGTGGGTTTCAATCGAGTTATCCAGCGAAGCAAACGGTTAGTCAATCGGATCAACGTAGCTCCCAGAATCAAGATTTCATCAGAAGATCAAAGGGAAATGAAGAACTTGAAAATCATGCAAAAATGGCTAACACTGCAACAGTTCAAAGCCCCTGGAGGAAATAGGCTCCCATGAATTTGAAGGTCAAAATGAAGTTTTTAGCAAGAAGTGCCTCCAGGACAATCTTCTCAAAATCAAACAAGCTTCGCGATGAATTATTTATCTCATCCATCCGATCAACCTGGAAGCCAGAGATCAAAGGCCAAACAGAGGTTCAAAATTGAGAAAAGTTGAAAAACTCCAAAAAATGGTTAAGTCTGGAAGAAGTTGGCGCCCCTAGCCAAGAAGGGCGCCCAACTTGCCATGCTTTAGTCAAAATTTTCACATTTTCAAAATTGCAAGTTGAAAGATGAATATCTAAATTCATTGAACAAGCTAGGTTTAGGGTTTGAAGATTAAAGCAAAAGAAAGCAAAGCTATTTCAAGCCCTAAATCTATTTAAGACATATCTTCCTTTCAATTCTCATCATTATTGCAGGTGGTGTCCAAAGGAAAAAAGTGGAGCAGCAACTTTGAGGTTTAATTTCAAGATTCAAGAGCTCAAAGTTGCTGATTTTCAAGAATAATTTTCAGACCAGCAATATAAGACCTTGCTTTTTCATGTTTTTTTCATCCAGAACATCGAATTTTTGAAGAAGGTCAAGGGTTTCAATTTTCAGCCATCAGGGTTTTTTCATCTCACTCTTCTGAAGAATTTTTGAAGAAATTTATCAAGTTGCAGCAACTGCTTTTTCCTTGCATGTCAGTGAAATCTGCAGAGTTTGCAAATTTTGATCATCTTAGTCCTCTTGAAACAGTCTTTTGAAGAAAACCTAGATCTCAGCTTTTTTCAAGAAAATTTCAGATTCTAGGGTTTGCTACTTTTTCGATCAGCGTTCAATATTTTTCACATCTAGTCAACTGGGTTCATTCCAAATGTGCTTCTGAACAAAACCTAGGTGCCAACTTTTTTCGAGAAAATTTGAAGCAATTAGGGTTCGCTGTTTTTTCAATCTACACTCAAAATTTTCAAAAATGGACGATCTAGGTCTTCTTGTAACAAAATCCTAAACGAAACCCATGTCTTAGAAAAAATCTTGAAAAATTCGTCCATTTGAAGAAGAAAACCAACAAGCTAAAATTAGAAAGTTGTGCAAAACTTGTCTGAATATAGTCAAGTTTACTATCAAAATTCAAGTTTCTCAGCATGCGATACTCTCCCATGGGATTCAAAACCAAGTCAGTATTGTATCTCGCAGTCGCAGGCCCGACGACGTTAAGAAGTGCTTTTCAAACGACACCATGGACAGAAAACTTCATCATCTCAGCTGAAGAGCGTGAAAAGGTGTGATATGAGTAAAAAGGGAAGGTATCAGAAAAGGGTTGTGCAATACTCTTCCGTTGGAAATCAAAAGTGTCAGAAGCATAAAGTTGCAGACCCACCAAGTTATCAATTAGTGAGTCATCTTTTGGGGCAGGCGATGTTTTTCAAGAATAGAATTCATAAAGCAGCCAAAGAAGTGAAAGATTCTCTAATTTTGATCACAGAAGGCGAAGAGATCTTGGAGAATCGGAATATTGCCTTAGATAGTATCAATGCACCTGACCAAGACACAGTTTCCTGCTTTTTAGCAGATGCAATTGAGATTCAAAGCGGCTTTCATCTAGAAGCTTTCTTTCCGCTTTTTTTCTATTCTTGGAACGATTCTTATCCATTCTTTGAAGAAGAGAAAGAAGATAAATTGTAATAGTTGGCATTTCCTGCTTTTCCTGCTTTCTTAGGTGTTAGATGTTATCTTCTTTCTAGATTTAGAAATAAAGCTTGCTTGTTGAGCAATGAAATATTCCGAGCCAATTTTTTTCGTTTTTCACAAATTTCAAATTACAACATTACAATCAAAGTACCCGTTAAGGTTAGAAGATAAACCCAAACGTACTGAAGCAACTCTAACCAGTATGGCGCCGATGATGGCGAGCATTGGTCAGAGGATCTAAATTCAAACTGCTTATGCTGAAAGCAACTCTAACCAAGAATGGCGCCGATGATGGCGAGCATATGGTCAGAGGGTCTTCTACTCTAAATGCTGAAAGGGAACTCAACGTCAAGTATGTGCTACCCAATCCAATGCGGAGTGAGGGGCGACCATATGACGGAGTGATTACAAAAACAATGCTTGAATGAAACTAAACAATGATGCTGTAAATACTCGACGTCAAGAATGTGCTTTCCAGACCGAGACGGAATGGGAGCTACCATATGACGGAGATGCTAGATATTACAAAAACAACTTCCGAATATCAGATAAGCAATTACAAATCAGAATTGAGCAAGATTAAAGAACCGCTGCCAGTACTACTGTCAGCTTACAAAATGATGTTCATTCGCCTGCTGGTAGCATAGGAATTTGAGAGCTTAACATTACATCAAAAGATCTCTTCTTAGAATGATTAGAAGAGCCAAAACAATAAACCTTCCAATGTTCAAAATACAAATTCTGTTTTTCCACAAATCTGCACTTTTAAATTAAAAACCAGCAACCTAGGAATTCACTCATATGCTCATATCTCTCTCATTTCTCACCCAAATGATCTCAAATCTGATGCAATAGACCCTAAAAATGATGGCACCTAACTTAGTAATAAGAAATGGCATCTAAAAATGGCTATTAATTACTGACACGAATCCCAATGCACTCTAGAAAGTTCGGCCTTCAAGGAATGACGGATTTGCATTATAAAATCATAAGCTTCGTACTAAAATCTGCAAATATTCATGAAGGGTCTCTTCCAACAGAGAAAACCAATGAGACAATACCCAGAACAAGATTTTTGATATTTTTTGATTTATGAATAAAAACATGAATCTGCTGTAACAAATAATGCAAAATGCTGAAAACCACTAATATGCAAATCAGATCTAACCATGCGATAAGCTGATTACAATGCATAAACTAAATGTAACTCACAAACTAGACTAAATCACCACTAGTCGCTGTCTTTCAAGCGAGAAGCAATGCCCAAGCTAGGAGGCCTTCATTCCTCGAAGCAATCCCAAAGCCAATCCGGCAGCATAACATTCCTGTAGATAAAAAAAATGAATAAATGATGCCCAAGACTCCTTTTTATAAGCTTCGTTTGACTTCACGAAACCCTAGAATCCAACTCAAGGTTTCAAACCCTAACTCTTCCTTAATATGGCGTCCTTTTCACCTTAGCTCAATAATCATATTTTAATTAAATCTTCACCTTGAGAAATGCGCCCAAATTAAATTGCTTTTGACTTTGGAGAATTCATCAATTATTAAATATAACCTTAATGAAGGCGCCACCCTTTGAGTCCACCTTTTAAAATGACATTAAGTCATTCGACTAGGCCAAGGTGATAAATAACATTTTAATTATAATGTTATTTTTAAGTGAAATGAGCTCGACTTCCCAGAACTGCATTCTGAAGCCCGAAACTGAACCCGCCACTTGAGTCAACTGAAGGGAAAAGTCAACTGCCTGATACCATCCTGCTTACTGCCAAAAATAGAATTTACTAAAAATAGTAAATTCTAGAAAATGCTCTGAATGCTGAGATGAGCATACCCCTGCGAAGCTCTCTGAAACCCGAAAGAATCCGCCATTGAATCCATCATCTGAGAATGACCTCCTCAAAATTAGGAAACCCTAATTTTAACTTCCGACTAGCCGGGTTCCCAAAGAAAGGCTAACGGTCCATGAAATGTCGCTTGAGAAGGGGACATTACAATCCGCCCTCCCCAAAATTGCTTGTCCTCAAGCAATACCACCACAACTCCAGTAGTTCGAAGACTAATCCATACGCAACAAGTAGGATCCCTGGTTCCCAAATGCGTCTCAGGAAAGACCCACCATGCTTCCGCTGCGCCACTCTGATCACATTAATGGGAATATCATGCCAATGCTGCACTGACTCCCCTTGTAACTCCAAAATGTTACCATCTATGATACTCAAACTGAAAGATCTTAAAGGAGGGAAATCAAAATCATGCAACATCTCATGTCCACGATCCCCCGAATTAACAGTATCAACCATACTACTGTCAATCACCATTCTAAGCAATAGGAGAGATAGTCTACTCAAATCAAAATCGAACTCCTCCGCATACCTCCACATGGTAACAAACGGGACCATGACTGCAAGTGTGACCTCTACAAATCTTCTTGCAAAGAGGAAGGCAATCCTTTGCAAGAGCTCAACAAATTCAAACTCACGACCCCACATGAATTCCCTACGCCTCAACTGAATTATCACGGCACAACTAAGAAGTTTGAAGAATTTTTTCACAATTCCAACCCCAAGAGTCTCAAAATATAGATTCAAAACATGGGGTAACTCATTGTCATGACCCAATAATGAAAATAAACCATCAGAGTTTGCATCACAAACCTCCAAAGTGGCTAAAAAACCCGCTAAAGCCATCTCCATCAGAAAACTACCACTTCTTTGATCAGGAGTGAGGTACCAACTCTCCTGAATGAAAGTAACTCCATAAGTAAGGTGGCTGATCTGCCTCCAACCAGCAAACTCGTGTCTCAAAATCTGCCCTTGTCTGAGCTGAAAGTCACTTCCAAGAACTACCGATCGTTGATCTTTCCAACCCATATTCAAAATTTCTCTCCAATCCATTTGTTGATGAACAAACGGAACCCTCAAGTAGCTGGAAATGAAGGGAACAACATCAACAAGTCTGGAAATTTGTTCCTTATCCCTCCAAGAATCTTTTCCATAAGTAATAAACTCTGACAACCCAAGTTGAGAATCCCAAACATGGATACTCAACTGGAAGTGATTTTCAACACACTGCAAAGAAATCTCTACACATTCCAAAGTGCTAGTGAAAACCAAGTGCCTTCTCACGAAACTGATGCCCCTTTTAGTAAATCCTTGAAGCTTAACCATGAAAGCTTCCACATTAAGGGAGTATGAAACATAGAGTGGCTTCAATTTCCGCTCCCAAAACTGATCAATATGATTCCAAACATCATTCCTCCCAAGGGATGGATTGTCATAAGCTTGAAAGTCATTCATTTCATCTTGCTGCTCCAAATCTGCACATGCAACCTTTGATTTTCTTGTGAAACCTTCAAGATCAAACTCCTCTCGAAGACTATCAATCTCATCAATTACTTGCTTGATTTCTCCAGCTCTTCGTGCATCCTCTTGCTCCTTGAAAAGTTTGAAATCTGCAAACTGGTCTTCAACCTTTCTTAGAGCCAACTGAGTTTCTTTCAAATTGTCCTTTGTTGATTTAAGCTCCAAGGTGAGCTCATCAACCATACTCTCCCTTTCTTCGAAAACAATGAAGGCCTTCTTTGCAGATTCAACGGCATGATCTTGATCTTCAATCAAGTGTATGTATGCTGATTTCAATGTCTCCAAAGAGCCTCTGATAAGTTGCAAGTTAGGAAGAGCAACTTCATCCTTAACTCCACTTCGTCTCTCTTCAGACTGAGCCTTCCAATAGAGATCATCAACCAAATTGTGTGTGCGATCAAATAGGGATAGCGCTTGTACTTCTTTTCCAAAAGATACCTTGCATTGATCTTCCCACTCATGAACATGCAAAGACGGTGAACTGCTGATAGGCTGCAACTGAAAATCAGAACTTCGTTCCTTGCCTTTGCTGCCCTCTTTGCTACTCCAACATTCTTGTACTTCACCACCAACTAGCAGAGAATGCTCATCATCATAAAAAGCATCATACTCCACAAATTCTTCAACCCATTGCTTGCAATCAGCTTCGTGCATTGATAAATCTGATTTGTGTTTAGTAACACTTTCAAACTCTCCATCTTCAAGAGCCATATGGTCTTCTAGCTCTTCTTCTTCATCACTGCCTCCTTGATCAAACATTAGACCAGCATCCAACCTGCTCAAGGAATCATATTTGTCCGCTGTTCGGAAAGTTTCTGTAACCACAAATTCCTCTTTAGTGGCTGCAACCACTCCAAAGAGATCATTATGGAATTTTGTGGAACAATCTTCTTCTTCAAAGACAACTTCTCCTCCAAGGGCCACCTCATAGTCTACTGTGCAACCTGGTTCTTGTTCTTCATCAGGATCAAAGGGAAACTTATCCCACACAGGTTCTTTAACATAACTTGATGCCAACACACCCGGATCCCAAATGCTAGTGGGCTGATTAAGATGATCAACTAGAAAAAACTTATCATGCTCCCCTTGTAGTGATGACTCTTTGAATAAGTCAAGTCCTAATTCACTTAAGCTGAAATCCTCAAAAAAGTTTCTCTCCAATGGCTCAGTTTGCTGATCAATCCCAAGACCAACAATGTCACCCCCGAAATGAAGTGAAGAATCTTCAATGTTTGTTGTTTGAAAAACTTCATCTTCATTATCTTCTATGGAACCCTCATTAGAGAGAATGTTGCTGATTTTTTCATGTGAGACTTCTTGGGAAGTTAAAACAGCGACACGAGGAAAATCCTTCCTCCTCAAATCTTCCGTATGATCTCGCATGAACTCCTTAGACTCATCACCAACATCATCACTTGCTGTCACATGCAAATCTAGGGAAGTATTATGAGGCTCTCCCATACATTCCTCAACTGTCAAGATTTCTATATCAAACTTACGATCATTTTGAGGTGACATGAGCACCTTGCTGGGGCCCTCTTCAATATTAGTTGACTGATTTTTCTCTTCGACATGTTCATTTGTGGGCTGCAAACCACAAACAGACACTTCTTCTTTCTTCATTGCACCTGCAACCATGGCATGTTCTGCTTCCTCCTTAATCATTTTCTTGATGTAGTTGACCATAGCCCGCTTCCCAGGGTGATAATCCCCCTCCCAAGTCAAAAAGGTGTCAAATGAAACATCGTTCTTAATCTCATCTGTCAAGCTCTGATAATCTCTGTAGAGTATGTCAGCCTCGTGTTCACATTTCCTCTTGAACTGGCATTCTTTAGAAACCCCAATCAAATCCGACTTCTCAGACTTAGCATAAATCTTTCTGATTCCACACCTTAACTCTGGATCCTTCAATAGCGTATACACATCATGCATTAACTCAAGTAGAGACTTCTCTGTAGTCATCTTTCTCTGTCAAGTGAACTCTGATGGGCACAGGATGGCAGGATCTTGGCTCTGATACCACTGAAATATTCCGAGCCAATTTTTTTCGTTTTTCACAAATTTCAAATTACAACATTACAATCAAAGTACCCGTTAAGGTTAGAAGATAAACCCAAACGTACTGAAGCAACTCTAACCAGTATGGCGCCGATGATGGCGAGCATTGGTCAGAGGATCTAAATTCAAACTGCTTATGCTGAAAGCAACTCTAACCAAGAATGGCGCCGATGATGGCGAGCATATGGTCAGAGGGTCTTCTACTCTAAATGCTGAAAGGGAACTCAACGTCAAGTATGTGCTACCCAATCCAATGCGGAGTGAGGGGCGACCATATGACGGAGTGATTACAAAAACAATACTTGAATGAAACTAAACAATGATGCTGTAAATACTCGACGTCAAGAATGTGCTTTCCAGACCGAGACGGAATGGGAGCTACCATATGACGGAGATGCTAGATATTACAAAAACAACTTCCGAATATCAGATAAGCAATTACAAATCAGAATTGAGCAAGATTAAAGAACCGCTGCCAGTACTACTGTCAGCTTACAAAATGATGTTCATTCGCCTGCTGGTAGCATAGGAATTTGAGAGCTTAACATTACATCAAAAGATCTCTTCTTAGAATGATTAGAAGAGCCAAAACAATAAACCTTCCAATGTTCAAAATACAAATTCTGTTTTTCCACAAATCTGCACTTTTAAATTAAAAACCAGCAACCTAGGAATTCACTCATATGCTCATATCTCTCTCATTTCTCACCCAAATGATCTCAAATCTGATGCAATAGACCCTAAAAATGATGGCACCTAACTTAGTAATAAGAAATGGCATCTAAAAATGGCTATTAATTACTGACACGAATCCCCATGCACTCTAGAAAGTTCGGCCTTCAAGGAATGACGGATTTGCATTATAAAATCATAAGCTTCGTACTAAAATCTGCAAATATTCATGAAGGGTCTCTTCCAACAGAGAAAACCAATGAGACAATACCCAGAACAAGATTTTTGATATTTTTTGATTTATGAATAAAAACACGAATCTGCTGTAACAAATAATGCAAAATGCTGAAAACCACTAATATGCAAATCAGATCTAACCATGCGATAAGCTGATTACAATGCATAAACTAAATGTAACTCACAAACTAGACTAAATCACCACTAGTCGCTTTCTTTCAAGCGAGAAGCAATGCCCAAACTAGGAGGCCTTCATTCCTCGAAGCGTTCCAGAGCCAATCCGGCAGCATAACATTATAATTTGTCCAAAGATGCAGAAATGATGCACAAGACTTCTTTTTATAAGCTTCGTTTGACTTCACGAAACCCTAGAATCCGACTCAAAGTTTCAAACCCTAACTCTTCCTTAATATGGCGTCCTTTTCACCTTAGCTCAATAATCATATTTTAATTAAATCTTCACCTTGAAAAATGCGCCCAAATTAAATTGCTTTTGACTTTGGAGAATTCATCAATTATTAAATATAACCTTAATGAAGGCGCCACCCTTTGAGTCCACCTTTTAAAATGACATTAAGTCATTCGACTAGGCCAAGGTGATAAATAACATTTTAATTATAATGTTATTTTTAAGTGAAATGAGCTCGACTTCCCAGAACTCCATTCTGAAGCCCGGAACTGAACCCGCCACTTGAGTCAACTGAAGGGAAAAGTCAACTGCCTGATACCATCCTGCTTACTGCCAAAAATAGAATTTACTAAAAATAGTAAATTCCAGAAAATGCTCTGAATGCTGAGATGAGCATACCCTGTAGCTCTCGAAACCAGAGAATGCGCCATTGAATCCATCGCCTACGGCGTGGCCTCCTCAAAATTAGGAAACCCTAATTTTGGCGAACCAACCGGGTTCCCAAAGAAAGGCTAGCAGTCCTTTGGAAATGTCCGGGCTTGAGAGGGGACATTACAATCCGCCCTCAGGTACTTGTCCTCAAGCAATACCACCCTAACTCGATGGATTAGAAGACTAATCCATGCATAACAAAGTGGGATCTGGTTTAAATCGTCTCGGGAAGAGACCCACCATGCTTCCATTGCGCCACTCTGATGCATTAGCTGGGAATGTCCGTGCCCATGCGGCTCCGCTCCAAAATGTTTTCATCTATGATACTCAAACTGGAAGATCTTAAAGAAGGGAAACCAAAATCATGCAACATCTCATGTCCACGATGCCCCGAATTAACAGTATCAACCATACTACTGTCAATCAGAATTCTAAGCAATAGGACAGATAGTCTACTCAAATCAAACTTGAACTCTTCAGCATACCTCCACATGATAACAAACGGAAACATGACTGCAAATGTGACATCTTCAATTCTTTTTGCAAAGAGGAAGGCAATCCTTTGTAAAAGCTCAACAAATTCAAACTCAGAACTCCACATGAATTCCTTATGCCTCAACTGAATTACCATGGCACAACTATGAAGTCTGAAGAGTTTTTTCACAATTCCAACCCCAAGAGTCTCAAAATATAGATTCAAAGTATGGGGTAGCTCATTGTCATGAACCAATAATGAAAATAAACCATCAGAATTTGCATTACAAACCTCCAAAGTGGCTGAAAAACACGCTAGAGCCATCTCCATCAGAAAACTACCACTTCTTTGATCAGGAGTGAGGTACCAACTCTCCTGAATGAAAGTAACTCCATAAGTAAAGTGGCTGGTCTGCCTCCAACCAGCAAAGTCGTGTCTCAAAATCTGCCCTTGTCTGAGCTGAAAGTCACTTCCAAGAACTATCGATCGTTGATCGTTCCAACCCATATTCAAAATTTCTCTCCAATCCATTTGTTGATGAACAAACGGAACCATAAAGTAGCTGGAAATGAAGGGAACAACATCAACAAGTCTGGAAATTTGTTCCTTATCCCTCCAAGAGTCTTTTCCATAAGTAATAAACTCTGACAACCCAAGTTGAGAATCCCAAGCATGGATACCCAACTGAAAGTGAGTTTCAACACACTGCAAAGAAATCTCTACACATTCCAAAGTGCTAGTGAGAACCAAGTGCCTTCTCACGAAACTGAGGCCCCTTCTAGTAAATCCTTGAAGCTTAACCATGAAAGCTTCCACATTAAGGGAGTATGAAACATAGAGTGGCTTCAATTTCCGCTCCCCAAACTGATCAATATGATTCCAAACATC
>VDFB02212055.1:0-12178 GCA_007258455.2 Sequoia sempervirens
AGTGAGTTAGGTGTTTTGCTTACTAATGAGGAAGAGATTAAGAATGAAGGAGTAAAAAAAATTTCTACCTTATTAACAACAAATAATAATGGAAATGTTAATTTAGCAAGGGAGAGAGAAGAGATTCTTCAAGATATTCCAAAGTTTGTATCTCTTGAAGATAATCTTAGGTTGATGTCCCCTTTTTCTCTTAATGAAGTAAAAGAGGTGGTTTTCTCCATGGCTCCTGATAAAGCTCCAGGACCTGATGGTTTCACAACCATTTTTTATCAAAAGTGTTGGGAGTTCATTGGAGTAGATATTCTAAATGCATTGGAGGAATCAAGAAAATCAAGAGGTATGCTGAAAAAGTTCAATGTTACTAATATTGCAATTATCCCAAAAATTAGTTCACCAAATACTTTTTCTGATTTTTGGCCTATTTACCTTTGCAATACAATATATAAAATCTTTACTAAGGCCATTTATCTTCATTTATATCCTCTAGTGTCATCAATCATTTCTAGGGAATAGGGTGGGTTCGTTCCTAGCAGAGAAACACCAGAAGGAGCAATTGTTGCTCATGAAACATTGCATTACATAGTTGTAAACAAAATATCTTCCATGGTTATTAAACTTGATATGTAGAAGCCTTATGATAGAGTTGATTGGTCTTTTTTGAATCAAGTGCTATTGAAGTTTGGTTTTTCTCATAAGCAGTGTAAGTGGCTAATGGCATGTTTATCAAGTGCCAAATTTTTTGTGTTACTAAATGGATCAATAGTTGGGTTTTTTGGATCTACTCAAGGGATCTGTCAAGGGGATCCTTTGTCTCCTTTTTTATTTATCATTTTAGCTGAAGTGTTGAGTAGATCTTTTCATAAAGCTCATGAGCAAGGTCTTGTTCAAGGTGTTTTAATTCCAAATACTAATATATTAGTGACCCACTCCCTTTTTGTTGATGACACTTTGCTTTTTGGTAAAGCTACAATGTCTGAAGCTTTGCATATTAAGTCATTATTGGATAAGTATACTAGAGCTTCAAGACAAAAAGTAAATGAAGGAAAGTCTAAAATCTATGTATTCAATACAAAAGCTGCCATTGAGAACCGATTAGTGAGATTATTTGGTTTTCAACAAGCTCAGTTACCATGTAAATATCTTGGGATTCAACTTTTTATAGCTCAAAATAAAACTACTTATTGGAAAAAAATAATCCAAAGTATTTAATCTAAAATATTGTCATGGAAAGGGAGATGGTTATCTTTAGTAGGAAGAATTTTATTGGTAAAATTTGTGTTATCAACAATTCCTAACTACTATTTGGCAGTTTTAAAAGCTCCAAAATCTATCATTTTTCAAATTCAAAATTTGATTAGAAAGTTTCTATGGTTTGGTAATGTGGATAGCAAAAAGAAAATTCATTTGATATCTCTGGAAACAATGTGCTTAGATAAGTTAAAAGGAGGAGCAAGCCTTCATAACTTGTTACAAAGGAACCAAGCATTAGGAGCCAAAATGGTTTGGAAAATGTATGCAAAACCCTCTACAAAATGGTGTCATCTTATGCAAAGTAAATATATTGGATAGCCAGTGTCCATCTAGAATTTTGACTGTGGAAAATCCACCTTTGGGGTTAGCAATGTGGAACTTCTTAGTCTCTTGTACAGAAAAGTTATTTTTCCACATTTAACTTGGGAAGTTAATGATGGTACAATCAAGCTTTATTTTGGAAAGACTCATGGAATGGATGTCAGAATTTAGCTGTGGATTATAATTTTGGAAATTTTGTATCTATAATGTCCCAAAATTGGGGTCCAAAAGTAAAAGATTATGTCCAAAATGTGGATGTATTGATGGGTAAATTCAAGCGGAAATATTTTTCAAATGAGGCAATAGATGAGAATCATAAAGTCCAGATCTCGTCTATTTTTCAAGAAAGAATGGTTTATTTTTCATCCAAACTGGATAGAATAATTTGGTCTAAAGCAACAATAGGTTGCTATACAGTTAAAGAGGGGTATAAATCAATTTCTCAAGCTCCTCGAATAACAAATCAAAGAGCATATAAGTTTTGTTGGAATTCACAAGTCTTGCCTAAAGCAAATTGTTTATGTTGGCTAGCAATAAAAAATAAAATTCTTACAAGTGATAAGTTAGCTAAGCTAAGGATAGCTACTCCTTTCAAATGTGTGCTTTGTGATGAAGAATTGGAAGATATTAATCATCTTTTCCTTTTGTGTCTAGTAGCACATATTTGTTGGATGTTTGTGATTGGTAAAATGAAATGGGTGACAGTTTTGCCAAACACTATTTGGAAGTTATTTACTAGTTGGCCATAGTTGTACAAAACTTTCTTTTTTTCAAGTATTTGGTGTATTATATACGGTCCTTTGTGTTACGGGCTATTTGGTGGGCAAGAAATAGATGCATCTTTAGGAAAGAGAAGTTGAATATTGATCAAATGTTATTATTGGAAACATCTATATTTGAAACAACAAATGCATATGTGTATAAAGTAAAACATGTAGGTTCACTCTTCACTGAATGGGATTCAAGCATGTTGTTCACATGGACATTTTATCTTTTCCTTTCAAAGGCAATCTTCATCAGCATGTCCAAAAAGTGGAAAAATCTTCCATTGTTTGGTTTACCCCTCCATCTGGCATTTTCAAGTTGAATATTGATGGAACCTCTAGGGGAAACCCAGGTTTGTTTGGAGCAGGGGTGATTATAAGAGACCATAAAGGAATAGTTTTATGTTCCAAATCTTTCAAATTAGTATCTAGAACTAACAATGCTGCTAAGGCTCAAGCTCTTTTGCAGGGCTTGAAATTAGTTCACAGTTTTAAACTTCCTATGATCCAGGTCAAAGGTGATTCCTTGATCTTACTCAATGCATGTAGGGATCGTAAGCTTCAAAATTGGAAATTGGAGTATATTGTTAAACAGATCTGGTCTTTGCTTGATAAATTAGGTAATTATCAAATTTTGCACACATACAGAGAAGGAAATATGGTGGCTGATTTTTTGGAAAACTATGGGTGTGATCAAGTAGATGATGTAGTTACTCATGTGGCTGATCTGGTGAAGATGCATCCTATTAGAAGCTTTACTAAAAAAAGAGGAAAGTTAGTAACTTCTCTTCAATAATTGATGTATGGTGAATCATCTAATAATCAACTGCTTGACATATTCTTAAAATATGCATATGGTACAAAATTTTATGACAAATATTTTATACAAGCAATGAGATGATCTGGTAACACATGTGTAATTGACAATTACATGTGCATTTTGATTCTGGCTAGAACTTTGGAAAATATTTACTTGGTGATCTGGTTACACATATGTAATTAGCAGTTACAAATGTAAGCATATGTATATGAATTTGCCACTGTGGTTTTGGAAATGCTTGTGTAATTGATAATTACATATGTGTTATGATTTTCTCTGAACAAATCTATATAAAATATGGAAAAATCAATATATTGATTAATCTAATAGCACACATGTAATTGGCAATTACATGTGTGTTAGGTCCAAATCTTTACAAATAAAAAAGGAAAGTGTCACGACTGTATCTATATGTATAACAAGGAATATTGCATTAGCACATGAATAAGGTGGTGGGTCGGTACCAATAGTAAAATGCTAGTACAATGTATTTTATATCGGTGGTACAATGTGGTACCAATGGTGTTATTTCAAGGTTGTGTGTTTTGTTTTCATTCATATGAGCTTCAGTAATCACGTGTGAGTTTTGTTGAAAAATGTGCCTCTCAGTTTTTTGGATGTGAGGCAGAAAAGATTATGCCTTTTAATACATCAAAGGAAATCAAATCTTATAATGATATCCTCATAAGGATTGCGCGATACAGGATTGCTTTAACATGCGTGATCTGTGCAGGTGTATAAGTGTCAAGTATATGGTATCACACAATATCTCAAAATGTGCGAGCTCAAAGGATGAATTTATCATGATTGTATCATCTGTAAGGAAATGATTGAGAAAATCTATACGAACTTTATCTAAATTTAGATAAGTTCTATATAGCTAATGTTATTCTGCTTATTGAAAGCCATGCATTATAATTTATTGCAATTCAGTTATAAGTTACTTCTCAAAAGCTGATAACTAACTCCTTCTAGTACATGAGTACAAGTTGCGTAGGATTTGTAAAGATATGCCAGTAAAGGCATGAGAAATACACTAATCATGATTGTTGTTCAAAATTTTATAAATGAAGCTAAGGCCAGGAAGACATACTTGAAAATAATGCATATGTTTTCGTCAAGCTCTAGTAGTGGTGAGCTTAGTATTCCTAAGCTTTTCTGTTCGGAGAGTGCAAGAAGGAAAATGGAGTTTTATCTTAGGAATTATAGAATTGTCATACCAATCAATGACTACAAGTTGCTAGTATCAGAAGAATTCAGAGATGCAGAGATGCATTTGGTTTTTAAAGATCATTGCAGAATTTTCATAAAGCACATCAAAAGGGTTGTAGGAAAGGAAATACTAGAGCTGGAAGCAAAAAGGTTAATTTATCCTTTTCAATTACTATCCATTTTTATATCAAATCTTATAGACTTGTTACAAGACTTCAGTTTGGTGGAGTTTATTGTGAATGAGGTTTATTTGCAAAATGATTGTTGTCAAACATATTACACCCGAAGATAGCGAATGACTAATTTCAACAGTATGTTGAAACATAGGAACTATGTTGACTTGTGGGTATTACTATGGCGAAGATAGACCTACCACGGTTTTAGGCTAGTTCCTATATGATGAACAATTAGGTACTTGAATGATTTGTTGAGAAAAGGGTAAGAAGGACTTAACTGAATGCATGAACTAAAACTAAAACTTCGGTGATGCACCTAATTGATATTTATGAGCAGATTGATTCACAACTGATTATTACATAATCTATTTTCACAACTCAAATTGGGAAATCTAATTACATAAGTGTTTCATCAGAAGGCCTGATAATCCATTCTTAATGAAGAAAAATGATATTTTCACAACCTAAAGGAGAGGATAACTTAACAGCACAACTTATGATCTGTAACTAAAATTGCTTTTTTCGTGTACATGTATTCATGAACGTGATAGGAATTTAAAGGCTTTGAAATCAAACACATTAAATTTGCATCTTAAACATTCAATAAATACAAAACTCCAGAATTTGAGAAGGCTAATACTGAATAGCGATAATGAAAAGAAGGAAACTCTACAAAGCACGACAAACTAAAGAAGAAGTAATGCACGTAAAAGTACATAAAATTGTATTATTGTAAGCGGTTGAGGTTTTAAATCTTTCTCTTACCTGCAAAAGGCATTCCGGAGAAGATGAAAAATAAGAACTAGGCGAAAAAGAATATACAATGAGATGCAACTCCAAAGTGCATGAACATAAAATTGAAAGTCAATTTCAATATACAAATGATAACTCCAAGGCAAAATCTGAGCAAAAATAAATATCCCTGAAAAGAAGGCTCAAACTCATGCAAAAAATGGAGTAGACTTTCCGGAGTTCAACTAGCTATACAACTGAAGTAAGCTGATCCAAGAGCTCAAAATGGTAAAATCCCAAGAAATTGGGTCAAGCATGCAAAACTACCTGCGTTTTATCAATTCATATGCATATCAAATATATCTCCATATTGTTTTAACCCCAAACTAATGTGTAGAAATTGAAAGAAACTCACCATTTTATCTACTTTTGCATGATTGGACCCTCGTTGACTTTTCACTTATATTCTTGCATGGATCTTTTGAAAATGCAATCTTTTAATTAAATATTAAAGATAATCATTTAATGATTATTTTAATATTTAATATTTCTTAGCTCCACCTTTTATTACATGTTAAATGTTAAAGTAATAAAATCATTACCTTTAATATTTAATTGAAATTGCTATTTTTCTAACTCCATGCATTAAGCATTGGTGAAGGTGAACTCAACATTTCAAAACCAAAAGATACTTTTTGAAGTTAGACTTCAAAACTTCACGAGCCATTTAAATCATTAAGTTAATTGACTTTGATATTCAATACTATGGTGGTAATAAAATCAAAAGATTTTCCTTCTAAAACAATGGTCAAAATACCCTACCATTTGAATTAGGCTTTATTGAAAACTCTTGAACCCTAACATATGCTCATATTCATTTGCATCTTCTAGAAAAGAACCCAATGCCGCCATGCACTATGGAGAAATAGGGTTTGGTGTATTTGGAACTTGACATTTCTCGCGTATTCCTTGTTGATTTTATGAAGCTTCATTGGAAAATGCGTGGTAATCTCTTCCTTGTCACAAAATTGAGCATTTTTTTTTCTGGAGTGCAGCTATAGTGATTATTCTGATGTATTATCCTCTGTCGATATCTATTCACATTGCTTGAGTCACCATTGGAGCTTGGTTCGAGCTTGATATTCGATGATTTCTTCAGATTTTCTCCTTAATCTTGGTCGACCCCCTCTCTGTGACAAAGGTAAGCTGGTTCTTATCATCATTATGGATTTTCACTGTGTTTTTGTAAGGCAAAAATGGCCATAAGGCCACGACTGGTATAAGCATCTTCTCTAATTTTTTGTGCATTCTTTTTTGGCCGCCATGTTCCTTGCTTTGTCTTTGTGAGAATACATACTCGCCCCTTGATTTCTTTGATGATACAAAAATAAAAAGGCTATAATGAACAACACAGGTTTTGAAACCCCACATCACCATATAGCTCGATTTTTTGTTGCTCCTTATCAGTATGCGGGAAAATGGGGCTTGACCCTATCTATTAAAGTTAATGATACTCATCCTATAGGACACTACCGCACCATGAGAGCACTTTTGAAAGGCAAAACAAAAATTTTTGAGGGTTTTGCGAAATCCTTTTTCTCCTTGTGAGAGTTTGGTTACGCTCCCTCCATTTGTATGCCTTTGTCATTAATCACAGTTACTATCCTCTCATTGCATCGGCCATTCTCCATGCTTTCCTTTGGTTTATCTTGTCTATCATACTTTTCTTTTCAAACCCTCTGTTCCTTCTTAGCCACGCATATCAAAAGCGGCCCCAAAACTGCCTTAATTGAAATGACAGTCCCAACTTTACCTCTTTTCTGTTGGTGCTAGTTTGAATAGATACTCTGATATCAACTCCATATCATAAGTTATATGGCTGCTCTCTATTGTTTGATCATTGCTTCTTGACTGCCACTATATCTAGCATGATGTTTTTGAGCTATGTCTTTTCCATTGCAAATGTGACTGTATACTTAGGCTATGATAGACCTCTGCTCATGCTCAACCTTGTTACAACATTAGTGTAAACAACTACTTAGCATGCCCATTCTATGTCCCTCAGATAACAAGATTGCAGTAGTGCATTATTTAATGTATTTTGTTGATGGCTGCCTATAGAGCTTTAACTACAGATGAATTCTTTGTAAACTTGAAGCCTCCATGATTGAATGCTAGTGAGCATCACCCATTGTATCTTGGTATATGGTCATTGTAATGTTGCTTTTGACTTTCATATTCTTTTATTTGTATGAAAATGCATCTGTGGGCACTATCATTCTCTTTTGAATCTTCGATATTATGGGCTCCTGGTATGAGATTGCTAATCTATTCATTGACTTGCAAGAATGCCATCAGATTCACCATGGTACCATGCTCTAACTATTGTATTATGCCACAAATTTCTTATATTTATGTTCTTCCTTTTAAATATGCTATCTCTTGAAAGTAACAAGCCAAGGAACAATACTTTACTCCATGATTGCTCCTAACTGGAAATGCTATTATTATTACAAATACATCATTTATTCCTGAGAGCACTCTTGTTTCTACAACACTGTTATTGATGCTCTTCATCACACTGTATTGATGTTTATAGAACTTTGATGAGATGATGAGTAACATTCTTTGTTTTAACCTTTGATGGCTGTCATACCTCCACACAAAAATTTCAATGCAAACCCAACAGTTATCATCGTGTCTCAAAGTGCTTATTGTCTTGTCTTGCTTCATGTTATGCTTCATGTATGTGGTTGTCCTCCATGATGCTATTACAGATTACTCTGTTAGCCCTTCTATAGGCAATCAGGAATAATGATAACACATAAGGTTGAAGTGTCAATGATGCCTCTTGATCTCAAGATGTAATAATGTTGTCCTGTTATCATGTTGACTGCCCTCCTCAATCTTTGGATGAACTATGTATCTACTTTGGAGTTGTAAAAAACCATTAAATTGTTTTGAGTACTCTTTTTCCCTTTAGTATAAAGGAGCTCAATGCCTCATTAAAATGTAAACATGAATGAAAGGAAAAGCTAAAACAAAGGATAAAATTAATGCTCTCTAAACATGCTTCTTTGATTGCTCTATTGAATTATGAGCAATAAGATGCTTGCTCAATTTGTTTTCACCATGTTGAATTAGACTACTTTATGAATTTTTATTACAACAGTTCCATTTGATGATTGTAATTAAATACCTGATAACTCTCAAATAATGATATGAATGAGAGGTGTCCTTATGATATGTCGGGCTTAACCCTTGTGGGAGCCCGTTTTTCTCCACATATCTAATGAAAATAATCACAAACATAATGAACTTGTTCCTACACATTGAAACAAACAAGTTAGCAAAAATAATTGAAGCTGAAAGCTTCCATTGAATTCTAGTTCTTGTTTTTAGCCTTTGCATTGTAAAGTGAATTATCCATGTAAGTCAACTTTACATTTATAGATTAATCGATAGCGAGCTTATTCTGGGGTTGTCAGGTTTCATTTATTTGTAGAGCTTTTCCTTTTTTTACCTTCGATGCGGCTAAAGTGTTTGCCTTCAAAATCTCAGGTGTCATGCTGTGTGAATGATTTGATAAGGAATCTATCGTGTTTTAATTTCAGGAAACCTTTATTTTCCCGTCTCATTCACATGTGCTTGTATGCAAGCAAGTTTTAGTTCCACAGGTTATATGTTGTGCATCTAACTTATTTTACTATTTTAGTTGTGAAAACGTTATTTTCCTTCAAAGATGGTAATACAGTCAAGCCTTCATATGAATTATTTATGTGGTTAAACTTTTTAGATTCAGTTGTGCGAATAGGATTATTGAAGAGTAATTGTGAAACAAGTTGCATGCAGTATCGTCATTTAAGTGCATAGTTAGTACAAAAATTAGTTCTTGCATTCATTTCAGTACCTTCTTCCTTTTTCCCAACCAGTTTCATTGATTAAACTGAAGAATAAATAGGAAGTCGGCCTAGAATCTAGAGGTTCAATCTCATTATAGGTCACCCACAAGTTGAGTTTGATCCAATGTTACACAGGATTGCAAAGATTTTTAGCCTTGCATGCAGCTGCAAATCCCTGTGATAACATTTACATTTAAGGTTTTATATTTATATTTTTTAATTGATTTATCATAATTCTACATCTTATTATGGTTATATTTCATTCTCATAGATGCTATATAGATATATTTTTTATTTTACTGTTTAAATTTACTTGTGTTCCCTTTCTTTTGTTGAACCTACCCACCATTGATTTTGACTTTATGGTTCCAAAATTTTAGACCTATCATCTTATTAATTTTTTATGTCTAAACTTAAAAGAGTTATTTTATGGCCCACCTTATCCTTTTTTTATCTCTCTTAGCTATATTACATTGTTCATGCCATGAGGCACATCCTTTTTTTTTTTTGCGAGGAATGCTTGTCTTAATCATATTATGGGTACACAATCAAATGCAAAGAGTCTTTATTGATGCTCATTTGAAAACACTTTTGATGATCATTCTAAACAAGATGGGTTATGAGCATGATGTAACATACTTAAACAAAACCTTGCTCTTACTAGCTAATTTCTTGTTGATGGCACTATTGAATGCTCAATCATCTACGACAATTTTTCACACTTTTATATAAAATATTAGTGAATACGGCATGCATATTTTACATGGAATTGTATCCTAATGGTCTTCTATTGGCATGTCTTCTGATCACTTTTTTTTTTCTTAAAATCCTCCTAATAGCTACTACTCCTTTAACAACTGCTATTATCACTCCCACTTCTACCATTCTCACCCTTCCTTGAACATAACCTCTAAGCTTACCCTCATTTCAATTCCTATATTATGCGCCCATAGCCCTAACATTGCACTTGTCCACCTCCACCTTAGATTCCCTAATGCAAGATTTTCCCCCATCTCAAGAAACATGGAAATAATAATAATATGAATGTGATCACATATAACCATACACATCAAAATGCCACTTTCTTATGATGTTGTTAAATATATGTTTCTTTTGGTGGTTTGTAAGTGCATATATTTGAGTTGTATAGTGGAAAAGAGTGACCCAAATGAGAATTTAAAGATGTTACCATACAATGTCTTTTTTTTTTTTCTTAAGCTGATAAGACCTTACAGCTAACTTGCTTCAATGAACCCACAAATGATAGTGTGATACAATGGTTTTAATCTTTTTCTATAGGGTTTTATTCAATATTTTGATGGGTTATCCATTGCCTTCCTACATCATTTCCACATCAACATGGGTTTGGAAGTAACCATCAATGACTTAACTAAATGTCCCCATAAAAATAATAAGCCGACAAATGATTATGTTATACAAGTTGAAACTTTAAGTGAAAAATTGAAGTACCAATTTTAGGATGATAAACTTCAAATTGTGTTCCTTGAATGACTTCTTCTAATTGTGAAGAAGAATGTGCATTTGATTATTTGTCTATCTGTTAGAGAAAGTCCACTCACTTAAAAAAATATTGAGGTCAAAGTATTCAACTCTTGCACAATTGAGTATATGTCATTATCATCATCTCAGTCTTCTTACCCTTCTAAGTTTTGAAAGTACTAATTTTTCAAAGTGTAATGAGACAAGGGAAACATAAAAGAAATTTTATCAAGTGGCTAACACTTCCAATCCCCATCTTTCAAATAAAATACTCCTTAATGAAAACATAAGTTGTGAAAAGCATGGGATAATGTTCCTCAATTTTTATTGACTTTAAATTTGGTTACTCTTCTTACCATTTGTCTTTTGGATCTTACTAATGTTCTTCCAAGGAATTATAATAACAAGCACATTCAATCTTGAATGGGCACATTTTAAGCATAAAATATGTTTTTATATATAATGACATGATTCATATTGAGAGCATTGATTATCTAATATAAATTATATAGTTGCACCTCCAACAAAAATATTTAAATATATACAAATCCATTTTCTACCTATGCTAATAATAGAGAAGTCCATGATTTTGATGTTATGGAACATGATACCATATTAGATTATTATGATGATTCTAATGATACATCACATATGAATTCTTTTGTTGGAACTATACACTCTTAATATATACTTTCTTCCTCATATTCTATGCTTTTAATTACATTTTATGATGAGGAAATCCCACACAAAAACTATTGTGGTCCACTATGCATACCTGGTCATCTTAGAGTGACTTTACCCACTTAGTTTCTCAATGATCTTACATGTCAATACAATATATATATCAAGGAGATTTTATTAAATAGTCATATCAAGCATGAATAATATACACATTCTAGGGTATCATTGAAGATGAATACTAGATTTTTAATCTAGATGCATCATTCTACATTTGACAACTAGGCATTAAAAACCACTAGTTTTATGTAATGTTATACCATCTTTTGATAGATTTGGTGTGTTACTTGGAATCTAATGGATTCAATAATCAAAATTCATTCATTCAATGTTGCATCAATGTATTAATTTTGTACATGAAGGAAAAATAATGAGAATTGAAATGGCACATTATAAGCCAATATCATCTTCTAGTCACTTTTCATTAGACATATTTATAGATATACTATATGAGCAAGATTATTGTGTACACCATTTAAACAAAAATAACATATATGAGAAATAGATAACAAAACATACTGGGCAAAGAGGCTTATCCTCCAAAACTTATAGAGCCTCATATTGTGCATCCTATGATAGCTAAAAAAAAGGGTATTGAAATCAAAGGTATTACTAAATCCCAAAAATATCAACAAATTATAATGGGAATAAAGATAAATTATAACACAAAAGGTCAAGAGAGAGTGCCTAAAGTGTCTCTAAAAACACAAGGGTGTTGAAATTGAAAATATTACTATGCCCACAAATACCCTGATGGAACTC
>VDFB02212057.1:0-93869 GCA_007258455.2 Sequoia sempervirens
ATTAGTATCCATAGGACTTTGTTGAATTGTATCTATGTTTTCATCATCCGTGTCAACATTCATCACAAATAAATCTTCATAGTTTTTCTAGTTTTGACAAATGAAACATTATGTTTATTTATAAGTTTTGGTTAGGAGGGGAAACAAACTTATTTCCTTGATCATTAACACCTCCAATGGAAAGACGACCAGAATCAATGAGGTCTTGCACAAGATGTTTAAGATGCTTACAATGTTTCATGTCATGTCCATTTTTTTGATGATAATGACAATAATCATTTGATCTAAAGTTAGGAGGTAAAGGTTTATTAGGATTGGATGTTTTAATTGGAGGCAAGGTGATAATTTTTTATTCTAAGAGTTGTGACATTGTGTTATGAATGGTATCAGGTAAGGGAGTGAATTTCCTTTTCGGGTCCCCATAGCTAAAGGGTATCGTTCCTTTAACAACTACTTGGGTATTGACATGTTGAGTTGTTTGTTGAGGGGGGTTAAGTTAAAGAAAGCCTTTATTCTATTTCCTAAAAAGCTGGTAATTGTTTTGGTTTGCGTACTCGAACTTCTTAGTTAGTCTAGAGGTGGATTTTTCATCATGGCTACTAATTGAGTTTTGATAATCACATAGGGAAGTACATAAGTGCATGAAGGAGGGGAATTTCATCATGGTAATATTATCTTGTATCTTGCTTTACAAATTCTCTATGAACATATTTTGAAGGTAAGGATCAGGAACCTTTACATCAATTTGGGAATAAAGTGATTGATATCACGAGATAAAGTGAGTAATATTTTCTTCTTTGTTTTGCTTACATCTCATCAAATAGGCCAAGGTCAATTTAGGAGTCATATGCACTTGAAAATGGTTGATAATTCCTCAATGTTAAGGTTCATTGAATGAACGAATTGAGTCGGTCAGTAATGAAGAAAACCATTCTAAAGTAGTATCCTTCAAGGATCTAGGGAAAAGTTTAGCCAATAGTTTATCATCAATAATAAATTCACTACATAAGGTTGTGTAAGTAGAAACATGGTTTGAAGGATCTCCCTTTCCCCCATATTTCTCAAATCTAGGCACCTCTAGACCTTGTGGCATCAATGTTTGCAATATCTGCAAGGACAAGGGACTGCTTTTGACATAATATGTAAGTGGGCCAATTTTATTTTGGTTGATAGTGGAGACTTTCTTTTAAAAGGATGAAACGGTTTGTAAAAGTTGGTTTATGAGAGGTTCATTGTTTTTATTATGAGATGGAGGTGAATATGGTGGAGGTGTGTATTTTTTTAAAGGACAAGTGAATGGAATTATTATAGGTGGTAAGGTGGTAGGAGATATGACGTGCGATGCCACAAAGGTACTAGGGATGCTAGGGATGAATCAACTGAAACATCACTAGACACTCTCTTTTTAGTCAAAGCAAATTATAACAATTTTGTTTAGCTTGGGATAGCTAAAGAGTCCCACATGGAAATTGTCACATTCATTTTTTTCATATCTCCAACAATATTGAAGGGGGAAACATAATTTATCTTCTATTGTGTCTTTGGAGCAATAGGTTCTATTTGCAAGTGAGGTTGCTCCTTAGCAACAAATTTTGTATTCCTTTGCAAAATGTGGGGTAATTGTGATGTACATGGTTTTACAACTCCTTTTATTTTATTTGTTATTTGTTCAAACTCAAAATCCCTTTTCTTGGCTCTTGAATTTGTTGCAACTGAAGAATCATCATTGTTTACTCCACAGAATTCCTCACCCTACCAATTTAGAAGGGTAGCCTCACTTGTAGATTGACTTTGCTACTATAGAGATCCATCATTAGGTTCATTAGGCTGTGAACTTGAAGCATTCTACACCATTAATTATTGGTTGATGACCCCATTCAAATAAGTGGCTTGGTTGTGGGGCTAATTGCAAGGAAAACACCATTCATAATCTGCTCCAAGGTTATTTTGAACAGGAACAAGCCCCTTAACAACACTAATTGGAATTGGGTTATATGGCGGAAAAGGTCTTAGATTCACATTTTGTCATAGATCCTGGTAATCACCTTGATAAGGCTTCCTATTCCCCTGATATTGTTGGCCTTGACCTTGACTTTGCTAAAAGGGTTGTCTACTCTGAGACTGCTACTTCTCTATGTTCACTAGCTTGTTACCAAAAGTCTGGAGAAAACTTTTTATCTCCTGCAGCTCTTGAGATGAACTTGGAACATCAATTCCTTGGTTGACAGTAGGTTGGATAGCATCTAGTAATGCTGGTAAGGCTGGTAAAGGTGCAAAAGGTGGTATTTGTAAAGGCATGGAAGGCTGAATATCTAGAAAAAATTGCATTGGGGGTCTCAAAGCTATTCTTCTAGCCTAAATAAGATTGTTTCCAGCCCTAATTGCTATGTCATATGCTTGAGGTAATGTATTCCAACCCATGAACTAAATCATGACAACAATTTTACTATGTAAAGCCCTTAAATAATATAGGAAAGCATAATTAGGAGAAGGCTTTACTGTTTCAGGTATTTTGAACCATGTTTTCTAAAAACAAAAATTGAAGTCTATCATTTGCTCCTGAGGGCCCCTTTTGATAGTTGTAAGTTGTTCTACTAGTGAAAAATGGTCTAACTTGTCTTGAAATTGCTTGTGCAACTTATCTCCTAGTTCATCCCAAGTTGCTATAGACCCAACTTGCAAACCCCTAAACCATTGTAAAGCTTTACCTTTCAATGAAGCTACAAGTAAGCTTGTTGGTGTGAATAATTGTCTTGTACCTAGCTAATTCATTCACTAGGTAAATTATGGGACATATTCGCATGGTTAAGTTTACTTAGGTAAAAGATTCTTTCTAGAAGGCTTAGTTGGCTTATCTAGAACTTATCTTATCTAGCTAGGATGCATCATTTCCTAGGTGATTAGGTTGTTGGTTGTCTCATGTCGCTGGGATCATGACATTTTGTCAGCATCACTGTTTCCTTCCTACCCTCTCTCAACCTTGCCCCATATAAAAGCAGGCATCTCATATACATTTATTCAAATCAATCAACCAGTAATCAATCTTGCATTGTGAAGCAACATTCTTTCCATTCTCTCTTGTGGAAGTGGTTTTGGTCGCAACTGATCTTGGGGGTGTTGAGGTCACCGTAAACTTTCTGTAGTATCGAGCTCCTCCAGTTGTTGAAGTTCCTTTGAGATACGAGGAGCAATATTTTGGCTTGAAGATTTTTGCTGGGTGCAGATTGGGGTTTCAAGAACCTCACGGTTGATTTCAGAAGGCTCCGCAGACGAATTTTGACTGTAAATTCACCTATATTGGGTAAAGTTGTTTTTGAAGCAAATTTTTTTTGCTGGGACAGCCTCCCAAGCGGTACGATTTTCACAATTTCGCAAAAAAATATTTCAGTAGGTATTTTCTGCAGATTATTTCTATAATTTTGAGACATTTATTTAAATCAGACTATTGTAATATTGCAAATTTCGGGGGTTTATATTATTTTTTGCGGACTGCATATTCCGCGTACAAGGCTTTACTTTTTTACCGGATAGTAGCTGTCATTCATTTTTCCATTGTATAAGATCAAATCCGCGGCGGATTGTACTGACATCAAACTGCCTGCAACATCCATTTGGTGTCCTTCCGGCGGTGAAGGTACCTTGGGCTTTCCTCGTTGATCTGTTCGCTAGTACCAGTAACCTGTCATCGGCCTATTCCTCTGTCAGCGTCATCCGGTTGTGATATCATTGGCTCGTTGGATCTGTTTTGTCAGCTCCACATTGCAAATTCCATTGGGGGGTACTGCGCATCAAATCAGTGGTACATATCCTCCAGCGGGTCACATCCCATCGACGGCGTACTCTCTGGTCCCTGTCCAATCTTTGGCTGAGGTCACCGTCCCTTTCGCTTGGCATTGCTTGGTCTGCATCGGCGTTCACAATTCCACTAACATCGGCATATTCCGTGAATGGTCCGAGCTTCAATCAGCGGGTCTTCGATGGCTTTCCCGGTCACGTCTTGATCTACTGACGGTGTATTGTCCAAGATCCATTGCCTGGTATATGGTACCCGCGCTGTCTTTATAGGGTAGCGACATCAAATTACACATTCTATTCCGCTTGTCGGCTTTCTTGTCAGGCGGTATACTGATCTACGGTTTGCGTAGCGGGTATGACTTTCTCCACTGGCTTTTATTAATATCCGCATGTCAGTGGGTACAGTATTATTTGGCAGAGTTTTATATTAAAAGCTTTGTTTATATTAATAAAACCCTAATATATGCCGACATTGTTTGTCATGGCCAACGGGTTATTGTATTTGGCAGACAGTGCTTAGTAGGCGTTGTTTATTTTTGCTTTATTTGGCGGTGAGGTCATATGGCCGACCTTAGTTAAGCCCCTGGTGCCGAAAAATGCACCTCATTAGCCCGTTAATTATTTGTATTTGCCCCCAAGTGCCTATTTATAGGCCTTTTTTCCATTTTTTCATAACTTTCGCATATGAAGGCAAAATTTTTGAAACGAGATATCGTCGGAAAACTGGAAGTCTGAATTTTTCAGTGGTGCAGATATTTTGCAGAGATTTTGCAGTTTTGTGCCATATTTTCTAGGTTGAAGATAGATCTCTATTTTTGGCTTTTGAAGCTCATATCTTTGTAAATGGATGACTTAATTACTTTGGAGAAAGGGAACTATAGGCAATGGAGTAATTTAATACTCACTCATCTTGGTGAGAGGAATCTATTGTCCTATTTGTTTGATAAAGTTCCTTGTCCTAGCACAGCTGATGAGTATTGCATTTGGAAAGGCTTCAGGGCTGCTGTCTTTAGAGTTATTTTTGAAAATGTAGATGATGACTTTTTGGAGACACTTATTCACTTCCAATGTCCTCATGCTCTTTGGACTCACATTAGAGAGGTGTATGAAGACCATGATTCTTCTCCATCTCTTGAAGCTCCTCTTTCCAACTCACATGTGCTTCATTCTTCAGAGTTGATAACCCATGCTTGTGATCCTTTGGAGGAGATTGCAGATGCTTCAGAGGTTCCTGATTCTTCATCTTCTGTTGATGATTCATTGAGCATGTCCAATGATTCATTGCAACAGGTATCTAAGAGTCTTCCTGATTGGGATTCTTATTTGGCAGACATTGCTTCTTTGTTTGTGGAGTCTCACATTTCAGACTTGGAGGACCAATTTGAGGGTTTATCTCTCTTATTTGATGATAGTCATGGATCAACTATTGTCACTTCATGTTTTTCTTTGGAGCTTGTTCAAGATCAGTTTCCATTGGTTCCTGGTTTGTCACAGTCTGTTGTGATTGGGCATGTACCTGATTGGATTGTGGCATCATCTTCATCATCCAATAAATTGGCAACACATGAGCAGATTTCAGAGACACAATCTTCCTACATTTGGATTCCTCTTCCTACCACTTCCTATCCAGAATGGGAATCATTCCTGCATTTATACTTGGTGTATCTTCTTCCCAAGGGGAGAAACATTGTTTGTAGGCATTGGATTTTGTTTTGTCTTCAGACTTTAACCATGTTTGCAGGTGATCATACATCATGGGGGGGATATCTTATCTCTCTACTTCCTCTTATGGGGGTGTATTTGATTGTATATACATGATGCATGTTGTCCTTGGGGGGTATCATTGAGTCCTCCATACATCATGTTTCTTTTGTTTTCTCTCTTTTGGAGAGGAGTTTTGTCCCACAGGGTTTTCTCCTTTTCTCCATGTGAGAGATTGCATCATTTGCATTGTAAATGGGTACCTAACATGGCCGGGACCCATAGTCATAGTCTTTGCACAGTTTGCATAATAATCTTCTCCCTAAGTTGCACTTAAGGGGGGGTGTTGGTGTGAATAATTGTCTTGTACCTAGCTAATTCATTCACTAGGTAAATTATGGGACATATTCGCATGGTTAAGTTTACTTAGGTAAAAGATTCTTTCTAGAAGGCTTAGTTGGCTTATCTAGAACTTATCTTATCTAGCTAGGATGCATCATTTCCTAGGTGATTAGGTTGTTGGTTGTCTCATGTCATAGGATCATGACATTTGTCAACATCATATTCATACCTATCTCTCAACCTTGCCCATATAAGCAAGGCATCTCATGTACATTTGTATTCAAGTCAATCAAGCAATCAATCAATCTTGCATTGTGAAGCAAGCATTCTTGCCATTCTCTCTCTTGTGGAAGTGGTTTTGGTTGCAACTGATCTTGGGGGTGTTGAGGAGTGACCATCAACTCCTACAAAGCTAATAGCTACATTCTCCTAAGTTATATGATGAACCCCACACAAAGAGGCCATATCACTGATATGCTCAATTGGGTTTGTTTGATCTCCCCCTATGAAGAAAGGAAAACTCTTTAAGTTAGCCATTGGGATGTCATCATGTTGCACAAGGTTTAATGGACCACCTCTATCAATAGCCACAAATGGCTGATTCCTTGCCATTTGAATAGCTAGAGTTGGAGTAACCTGAGTTGAAACAACATAAATAGAAACTGTAGGTACGATTGAACTGATTGATAATGCTAGTTTGAAACATGGTGGAGTTGACTAAACTTTCTTTTAAAATAGGATTTCTCTTAACAAACCTACTCTGGCTTCTGGGTGAAGACAATTGTAAATACTCAAATGTATCTGAACTCCTAGTTTGAATCTTTTACATATAAATGGCACAACATTGGTTTACTAGTTCTAATATCAGTGGAAGTCACCAAATATGCAAAAATTCCCTCTTAAAGGATTGAAAATTTTGGATACATATTAAAACCAACAATGAATATGCAATTTTAAAACTGTCTGATTTGACAGTCTCGCCGAGTGTGCCAAAACTGTTAACTTTTGAACTTGCACCCTGTTGAATAGGAAATTCAACAATTCAGAGAAACATGGGTAACTTGTAAATAGAGGTCAACCTCTGGAGAAGGTGAGCTTCCTACGGTGTCACCTAAAACTATGAATTTTCTACTGAGGAAAAGGGAGAAAGAAAGCTTAAAAGGAAATATTGAAACTAAAAGTAATGCATGATACACCAAACTAACAAGGATTATGAAAGTTCATACTTTCATACATTGGATACCATTGATAGAGTTTGAATTGCACAACTTATTTTTGTAGATTCATGCATAAATATTTCATAGGAGGGTTTGAATGCATTAGCTTTTAAAAGGAAAACACTTTCACAATCTAAAAGACATATGTAACATTAAACACAACTTTCAACCTGCATGAATATAATTTTGCAGAAGAGGCATGAGAACATGAGACAAAAACACAAGGAGATTAAAATTCCTCACAAGCAATTTGATCAATCACTAAGTAATACACACTATTGCAATAATAAGAAGGAACAAATTGAGTCTATAATAACCAAGGTGTTATCTATATTTCATATCCATAAAATGAGTTACAGAATGATGCCAAAATATGTCAAAGAAATCCAAAAGTCACTAACTCCAGAAAATGTGTATCCAAAACTAACTTAGAAATGAGTCCAAAAAAGAATATATCACTCAACTCCAAGTAGTTGCACCAAAATAGGAGCCACCAACTATCTTGGGTCGGATCCATCAAAAAATCCTAAAAATGAGCCACTAGATTCCCTCCAAAATTGATTCCAATGTGTGGGAAAAGTGGGTTTGACCATGCCAAGCATCTAGGCATACAAAACCACCTCTAGATTCCTGTAATTCCTCCAACAAGATGCATAAATACTCCTACATGCATGGGTACATGTTTGTAAACTGCTTCTCAACTTCCCTATATGCTCTCCATTTGTTTTCAAGGAATAACTTCTAGCATATTTTCAACTTTTCCCCCTTCATGTGTTGAAATATTTCACTAATTTATTTTGTATTCAAATTTAAGTGATTTATAAACTTCACAAAAAGTAAATGTTTTACATTTCAAAGAATGCAAAATTTACAAGGCACATAAAAATGCAAAGGTTTCATAAACAATACAAAGGCATTTAAAATGCCTAAAGCATGAACACTACTTATAAACCTACGGGCATACATTAGTTGACATCCATTTTGTTAAACTAAAGGTGAAAATACACCTCCTGTCGACATCACCAAGGGAAAATAACCCTAAAACAAAAACAAAGGGAAAAAGACCATTTCACTTCAGTTGTTCATGAATCTTCCTATAGAAGCTTAGCCGCCACTGCCCCCATTGCTAGGGTTTCTTCACCATTTCTCAGAGATTTTTCGAGCATCTTAAAGGTAGGTTCATAGCCTTGAAAGGGTTATCCTTCATATTTTCTTGATTTCCTCTACGTACAAGTTTAGGTGACTCATTTTTAATGACCTTTATATCATTTAACAACATTTTTGTGGATTTTTCATGGCTCGAGCCAAGCCTTCTACTTGGAAAATGTTTAACTCCATGTTTTCTAATGCTTTTATGTGGTCTGAAGGTGATTTTATTTAGCTTTTATGTGTTTTTTCCGTGATATAAAGTTGAAATCAAGCCACTTTTGTAAAAACTATGGTGACCTCTTTATATTATTTGACATTTTCGCATACTAGAGCTTTAAAATGCCATGACTATATGCTTGCTACAAGCATTTGAGAAATGAGTATTGTAGGCTTAATACAATAAAACCCCAAATGGGTTTGTGAGCATTATAAGAAATAAGCCTCATTCATGTAGGTTGTTTTCTCTTTTGTGTTTAAATCTTCTATATTTGAAATGAAAGGGCCAAACCCCAAATGGGCTTTCTTGTTTCTATAGGAAAACTATATTCCAAGCCACAACCATGTTTTTGCATAAATTTGTCTAGATTTCTAGGTTATCAAACCCACACCACCATTGTTTGTCTCTATGTTTGGTTTTTCTTCCAAAAAAAACAAATTGGTTTTTCTTAATGGTTTGTTCTCAACTGAAACCCTACCTTAGCCATTCTGAGTTTTCCTCTTTCCTGTAGCAAGCTGTGGATTTTTCATTTTGGGCCCTCCAATGGTTCTAACTTTGAAACTCCAAGCTCAACCTTTCATTTCGTTCTCTCAGTTACAAACATCATTCTTTATTTCACTTACCTAAAAGTATTGCCACCATTTCCTTTTGTGTATAAACACTACCACAGATATAAATCCCTTTGCAAGAAAAAATCTCCCACTTCTACAATCCGTGACCTGATTTTCCTTCATAATATATGGATGTAAATGTTAAATGCCTCACATTTCTTGAAATTTTTATCCATGGCTGATGTACAAAGGGGTTTATTGACTACTTCACTTGAACAGTGTGAGACAAGGACTCACTATCATCTAAAACATTCTTTGGCCTGATATATTGCATTCTTATAGTCTATTTTGATTGAACAATATTGCTTGCTAAATGAGAGATGTTGTATTTATTTAAAATAACTTCTTTTGAAAATACAGGAACTCATATTTTGTCCTTGTGCTTTCTATTTCTTTCCATTGTGAGACTGGTTTCTATGTCTAATACTATTGCACTACTCCCTAAAAGATTGAAACACAAACTTTGCCTTATGTTTATTTGAGGGTATGACTATTATGAGTTCTTGATAGTTAACTGTTTCAATCTTTACTGCTAATTCTTGAATTTTCATGCAAAGTCACTATCACAATGGCGTTCTTCTGATGGCTCTGTCATAATCACTTCACTATGTAATACAAAATTTCTATCGATTCAATGTCTTTGTTATGCTACATAGAGTAAGATTGTAAAAGTTCCTTGTCATTTGTGTATTGACGGTAACCTGTTATCCTTTTGCATTGTCCAATTTGTTTCTTGATCTCTTTGTTTCTCATGAAACAATGGAAATTTTTTACACATTGTGACTCCTATCATGACTACATTTTGCATCATGAGACTCAAATGACTATCAAAACATATGCATTTCAACAAACAATGCAAATTGTACTTTCAAGCATGAAATTATTTTTTTGAACATCATCATGGATAGATAAATACTACCTATGTCTTCTATGAGTTTGTGATCATGAATCACCAGTATCTAACTCACAGTTTCTTAGCAAGTAATTGTTAACATTTAACAACTCTTGAGCTACCTTTGCTTCAATGTTTGATTTTTGATAAGTCTTGATAGAATCTTGATAGCTCTTAATAAATTGTGTTTTGATTTATTAGTACATCAATGCATTTATGCAGTATGCTTTGATACATATTATTGTACACATTCTTTATGATTTCCCTGAGCAAGTATATGTCATCTAGGATGATGAATAAAACTCATTATCATAAATGGTGTACACTTGTTTGAGTAAAACATAAAGAGATGATTTATCTAATGAATTATCCTTCAATATTTCTTTAAAACATACCAAAGCAGCACATTAAGCTCAACCCTTGTGGGAGCCACATTTACCGCATGTGCTCAAATTTAACAAAACAACATTGTTTTTCCTAGATTTACACATGAAGCAAACAAGTTAGAAAGATAGATGCATATTTTGGATGTGTTTGATGACTTATTGTTCTCTTGAACATCCAAGGTTTGCATGCTTGTTTAATGCATTTTGGAGATCATTTTATATGTTCATTGGTACTTGTACATGTAATGTGAGAGACCTTTGTTGCTATAACAACATTTTATCACTTAGATGCAAGAACTAGGAGCAATATGGAGCTAAGGAGGACATGAAGCAGCTCAAGGAAAAAGACAAAGAAAGGAAACACAAACCAAACCAATCATAAAAGCAATGATTGGCCTCTTTCCTTACATGTGCATTCTATTTTTTTACCTATCAATGTATATGCTTTTCTTCATTTTCACTAAATAAGTTAGTATTACGGCTTGTGTGAGACAATATGCACTTTTAATATCAATAAATATTACTTCTTCAAAAAATATTTGTGTAAATATTTCCTATGTTACATGCACATGCATAAATGTAATAGTTTGTTAATGTAATCTTTTGATTTCTTCATTTTCACTTGAATGTAATGTAGGAAAGATTAAGAAATGTACCTTTCTCTTATTTTAAAATCAAAGAGCTCAAACTAATTGAGCTAGTAGTGAAATTAGGTAACATTTTTGGCAACATCTGCTATATGTTTTCCCACTAAACATGAAGACCAGTTGCCTAGGCTATTCATTGGGCATAGGGTCACTTAGAAACTCAAAACATATCTGAAAGCAACTTTATTCAATGTTGTAACTTAGCAGAAACAACTCAGGACACCTTGGAAACTTATTGAAAACAAAACTGCAGAAAGGAAACTATATAACTGTGTTGAAAAGCACTTAGGGAATATGAAAACAACTAAACTAAGGTGCAGCAACACTTATTGAAAGAAAAAACTCCTAAACTAGCATATGAGAAGTAGATCAAACCTCAAAAGAATGTTTGAGGTGTATCCCATTGACTGGGATAGGCAGAATCTCTCCATCCATCTTTGATAACTGGAATGCAATGTGCTCCTTACATTCTGTGATGAAAAATGGGCCACTCCAAAAGGTATAAAACTTAGTGTTCTTTCCTAGGTTTATTTTCAACTCATCCCATTTGAGCACAACATCACCCTCTCTGAAAACTTTGGGAGTTTCCTTCTTATCAAAGACTCTCTTTGTTTGGAGTTGATGATACTCCAAAGACTTGATAGCTTTGTTGCTTGTCTCCTCTAGTTCCATGAGTTGAGCCTATCTAACTACCAATGGGTCTTGTTCTTCAAGAATTTCCAACTGATGCATAATATCAAGAGATGGAAACTCTACAGAAAAAGGCAATCTAGCCTCCTTACCATAAATTAGTACATATGGAGGATTTCCAATAGACCATTTGGGCATTATTTGATCTACCCATAAGCAAATTTCAGCTTGATGTGCCAAGCTCTTTGATTATCCTCCATCATTCTTTTAATGATTCTTATCAAGTTCTTATTTGTTGATTCAGCAAAACCATTACCTTGAGGGTAATAGTTTGATGAAGTGTTGAATTATATGTCATTCTTGACAACCCAATCACTCACTCTGAGTTCCACAAATTCTAAGGCATCATCTAAGATAACTGATTTAGGAACCCCAAATATGGTTACTAAATCATCATAAAAGTTCAAAACAATATTCTCATTGGCTTCTTTCAAAGCCACTGCCTCAATCCACCTTGTGAAATAATTGATAGAAATAAGTACCCACTTGTGACCTGCACTAGAAAGTGGGTTTATGGGTCCAATAAAATCAATGCCCCATCTCATGAAGGGTTGTTCTACTTGAATTGGTTGCAAAGGTAATGTTGGTAGTCTTTCTTTTCCTACAAAAATTGCACACTTTACACATTTCATGTCCCATGCATGGGCATCTTTAAACATGCTTAGAAAAATAGTAGCTAGCTCTCATTATTTTCCATGTAGTTGTTCTTGGGAAAAAATGACCCCTTGCAGTTCCATCATGAAACTCATGAAGCACTTTATCAACCTAATCCCAATCAATACATCTCAACAACACTCCATTGAGGTCCTTTCTAAATATAACATTGTCAACTAGCACATACGGAATAGAATGCAATCTGAAGTATCTCCTCTTTGCCTTGTCCAAACCTGGTGGACACTCATGAGTTTACAAAAAATGAGTCATGTCATGAACCCAACTTGTACCTAATGTAGGTGTTGCATTTTGATCTTGATCATTAGTAACTAAAACAACCTCTATTTTTTTTTCTTCTCATTTTTAGATCCTAAAGCTAATTTCTCACATAATCCCTTCCCTCTTACAAGCTTAGTGACCTCAATATCTATATCACATTCCATAACTTTCATGATCCATCCAACCCTCTTTTCATTCAAGTCCTTGCTCAGCAGAAACTCCTTCACACTTGGGTGGGAAACCATCAAATGTATCTTATTATTGGAAATCAAAGGCTTAATTTTTTTCAAACTTGATTAAAACTAGAACATGTTTCTCCACAAATGAATACCTCTTCATAATATTCCAATCCTTGGTTGAAAAATGCAATCTGGGTTGTTCTAAACCCTCATTTTGTTGTACTAGCATTGAAAAAATAGAATCTATGCTATTGAAAGCATATAGAATGAAGTCTTTTGAAAAATCTTGGTTTACCAGTGTAGGAGTTGTTGCTAAAGCCTCCTTAATAGCTTCAAAGCTATGCTTGGCTTCTCTAGTCCAGCTAAAGCTTGCATTTTTCTTTAACATAGCAGTCAATGGTCTCAAAATATTTACAACATCTAGAATAAATCTTCTCATAAAATTAATTTTGCCAAGGAAGCTTTGCAGCCCCTTTTTGTGATTGGGTAAAGGCAGCTCTAAAATGGCTTTGACTCTCTTAGGATCAATAGTAATTCCTTGTTTCAACACTATGTTTCCTAACAACTTACCTTCATGGACAACAAAGATACTCTTCTTGGGATTGAGAGATATCCCATATTCCCTACAACTTTCAAACACTTGTTTTAAATGCAACAAATGTTCATCCACATTTTTAGAGAATACTGTTACATCATCCAGATAAATGAGCATAATTTTATTAATTAAACCTTGAAATTCCATGTCCATAGCCCTTTGAAAAGTGGCTCCAATGTTGGACAGGTTGAAATGAATTCTCTTGTAGGCCATAGTGCCCCATTTTGTTGTAATTGTAGTCTTATATTGGTCCTCTTCTTTGACCAATACCTAGTTATAGCCAGAATATCCATCAAGTAGGGAAAATCTCTCTGAACCAGCAACAACTTGAAGGATCTACTCCATAGAGGGCAGTGGGTAATGATCTTTCAAGGAAGCCCTATTAAGGTCTCTAAAATCCACACAAAGCCTAATTCTCCATTTTTCTTTTTAATTGGAACAAGGTTAGAAACTCAGGAGGTATGTTTGATTGGAAATATAATACCTCCTTCAATCACCTTACCTTTAAAATCTCCAACTCTTCATAATACTCCTCTTTAATCTAAATGCTAGTTTTATTCATTTTAAGTTGATCATAAATGTTGAAGATTGAATCTAATGTAGCAAAACCCCTGGGAAACTTATTAGTCCTCAGCTAGATAACTTGGTCTTCATATTGTTGTTTAAGTTTCTCTTGATTTATAATAGAAAATTGATCTTCTTCAAGCATGAAACTTAAAGCATGCTCATCACTTTCAAAGACTTTCCAGTGAACATGATTGTCATGAAAGAGGGCATAACTACAACTTTAACATATTGTTTTACCTTCTCTTTTATAATCTCATTGGGTATGTCAACTAAGCACCAATTGCGGCCAATCTATCTGCATGCTTATTTTGACTCCTAGGGATTGAAATCAAATTAAAGGCATCGAACTCCTCTATCATATCCCATATCGTATACTTATAATATTTCAAAGCATCATTTTTTGTCACATTTAATCCTCTCACTTGATTGAAAATCAATTCATTTTCCCCAAATACCTGCAATCATTCCAAGCTCTCAATCAAACCTTCATATTCACAAGTATTGTTAGAATAAGAAAAAGAAAATATGAAAGCAGCGTAATATTTATCACCTTGTGGAGACACCAAAATTGTACCTCCACCAGCTCCATTTGTACTTCTAGAACCATCAAAATACATTTTCCATAGCTCATCTTGTTGTTGTATCTATTGTTCTACCTTCTTTCCAAGATTTGACATCTCAGCTTTTGGTTCATGCAACACGTAAACACCCAAACCAGTCTCCTGAATGTATTCATTTGGATTATCCACAATATTTTTTGCTTCCCACTCATTTAGCAGCACCTCTGGTATACTTTCAACTTGCAGTTCTTGAGCTACAACAAGCTCACTATCTTCAAAAATAACATAGTTAGCATTAACTGCACTTGGTACATAAGGTTCAATGTGGTCCTTAGCTAGTGATTCCAATTTTATTGTCACTTTTTCCCATACCTAGTCCTAAAAATCATATGAGACCAATCATAGGATAGATAACCTCCTATTTTAGCAGTGAAGTTCTTTGATAAACACAGTGTAAAGAATGGAGATCAATCAATAACAAAGACATCCAGAGGAATTGAAAAATTCAGGCAGGCATGTAATGTAGACCTAAGTCTTTAATAACGCCCACAGTATTAATTGTTGTCCCATCTAATTGGAGTACTCCTTTTTCAATGGGTTGGTATTTTAGTCCTAATTGGTCTACAATCTTTTTTGGCATGACTAAACTACTGGCTCCACTATCAACCATACAATTATGTACTAGTTTGTCTTCTATAATCAAAGACACATAGAAAGAAAGGGGTTTGAAACCTTTTTTTGGCTCTTTACTTTGTTGTTTATCACTATGTTGGGGTGTATTTTTAAAAACAACTTTAACTAAATCAACTAAAACATCACTAGACACTCTCTTTTCAATCAAAGTAGATTGTAACAATTGTGTTTGGCTTGGGATAGCTAAAGAGTCCCACATGGACATTGTCACATTCAGTTTTTTCATATTTTCAACAATATTGAAGGGGGTAGTAGAATTTACCTTCTGTTGTGTCTTTGCAGCAGTAGGTTCTATTTGCAAGTGAGGTTGCTCCTTGGTAGCAACTCGTATATTCCTTTGCAAATTTTGGGGTACTTGTGATGTAGATGATTATGTAGCTCCTTTTCCTTTATTTGTTATATGTTCAAGCTCAAAATCCCTTTTCTTGGCTCTTGAATTTGCTGCAACTGAAGAATCATCATTGTTTACTCTACAAAATTCCTCACCCAACCAATTTAGAAGGGTAGCCTCACTTGTAGATTGACTTTTTTGTTGTAGAGATCCATCATTAGGTTCATTAGGCTATGAACTTGAAGCATTTTGCACCAGTAATGCTTGGTTGATGACCCCATTTGAAAAAATTACTTGGTTGTGGGGCTGATTGCAAGGAAAACACCATTCATAATCTATTGCAAGGTTGTTTTGAACAAGAACAAGCTCCTTAACAACACTAATTGGAGTTGGGTTATATGCCTAAAAAGGTTTTGGATTAACAATTTTTCTTGCACCTTAATAATTGCCTTGATAAGGTTGCCTATTCCCTTGATATTGCTAACCTTGACCTTGAGTTTGTTGTCTACTTTGAGACTGTTGCTTATTTATCTTCACTAGTTTGTTACCAAAAGTCTAGAGTAAAATTTTGATCTCTTGCAGCTCTTGAGATGAACTTGGAACATCAATTCCTTGGATGACAACAAGTTGCACAACATCTGGTAATGTTGGTAGAGTTGGTAAAGGTGAAAAAGGTGGTATTTGTAAAGGCATGGAAGGTTGAATATCTAAAAAAATTGGCATTGGGGGTCTAGGAGCTATTGTTCCAGCCTGAATAAGACTGTTTTCAGCACTAATTGCTATGTTAGATGATGAGGTAATGTATTCCCACCCATGGACTGAATCATGACAGCAATTTCACTATGTAAAGCCCTTAAATAATATAGGGAAGCAAAATCAAGAGAAGGCCTTACTATTTTAGGTATTCTAAACCATTTCTTCTAAAAACAAAAATTGAAGTCTATCACTTGCTCCTAAGGAGCCCTTTTGATAGTCGTAAGTTGTTCTACCAGTGACAAATGGTCTGACTTGTCTTGAAATTGCTTGTGCAACTTATCTCCTAGTTCATCCCAAGTTTCCATAGACCCAACTTGCAGACCCCTGAACCATTGTAAAGCTTTACCTTTCAATGAAGCTGCAAGTAACCTAACAGCTACATTCTCTTGAGTTATATGATGAACCCCACACAAAGAGGCCACATCTCTTATATGCTCAATTGGTGTTGTTTGATCTTCCCCTGTGAAGAAAGGAAAAATATTTAAGGCAGTCAATGGGATATCATCATGTTGTGCAAGGTTTAATGGACTACCTCCATCAAAAGCCACAAATGGTTGATTCCTTACCATTTGAACAGTTGGAGGTGGAGTAACCTAAGCTAAAACAACAGAAATAGAAACTGCAAGTACAGTTGAACTGATTGATAATGTTGGTTTGAAAATTGGTGGAGTTGACTAAACTTTCTTTGAAATAGGAGTTCTCTTAACAAATCTACTCTACCTTCTAGGTGGAGACAACTGTAAATGGTATAATATATTTGAACTCCTAGTTTAATTTTTTTTTATATAAATGACACAACACTGGTTTACTAGTTATAATCTCAGTGGAAGTCTCTAGACATGTAATATTTACCTCCTAAAGGCTTGAAAATGTTGGCTGCATATCAGAACCAACAATGAATATGCAATTTTAAAATTGTTTAATTTGACAGTCCCACCAAGCATGCCAAAACTGTTAACTTTTGAACTTGCACCCTGTTGAATATGAAATTCAACAATTCAAAGAAACATGGGAAGACCTCTAAAGTTGTGGGTAACTTGTAAATAGAGGTTAGCCTCCAGAGAAGGCCGGCTTCCTATGGTGTCACCTAAAACTACTAATTTTCTGCTAAGGAAAAGGTAGAACGAAAGCTTAAAAGGAAATACTAAAACTAAAAGTAATTTGTGATACACCAAACTAACAAGGATTATGAAAGTTTAGGCTTTCATACAATTGGATACCATTGACAGAATTTGAATTACACAAATTATTTTTGTAGATTCATGCATAAATATTTCACGTGAGGGCTTGAAAGCATTAGCTTTTAAAAAGGAAAACACTTCCACAATCTAAAATAAATATGCAACATTAAACACAACTTGTAACTTGTAACATTAAACATCACAAAAAGAAAATGTTTTACATTTCAAAGAATGTAAAATTTACAAGTCACATAAAAATGCAGAGGTTTCATAAACAATACAAAGGCATCTAAAATTCCTAAAGCATGAACACCACTTATGAACCCGTGGGCATACATTAGTTGACATCCATTTTGTTAAACTAAAGGTGAAAATACACCTCCTATTGGCATCACCAAGGAAAAAGAACCCTAAAACAAAAACAAAGGGAAAAAGATCATTTCACTTCATTTGTTCATGAAGCTTCCTGAAGAATCTTAGCCACCACCACCCCCATTGCTAAGGTTTCTTTACCATTTCTCAAAGCTTTTTTGAGATTTTTTATATTTGAAATGAAAGGGCCAAACTCCAAATGGGCTTTCCTATTTTTGTAAGAAAACTATATTCCAGGCCATGTCCATGTTTTTGCACAAAATTGTTTGGATTTTTGGGTTATCAAACCCACACCACCATTGTTTCTCTCTATATTTTGTTTTTCTTTCAAAAAAAACAAATGGGTTTTGCTTAATGGTTTGTTCTCAACTGAAACCCTACCATACCTTAGCCATTCTTTGTTTTCCTCTTTCCTATAGCAGGCTATGGATTTTACATTTTGGGCCCTCCTATGGTTTTGACTTTGAAACTCCAAGCTTAGCCTTTCATTTCATTCTCTCAGTTACAAACATCATTATTTATTTCAATTACCTGAAATTATTTCCACCATTTCCTTTTATGTATAAACACTACCATAGATATAAATCCCTTTGCAAGACAAAACTCTCCCACTTCTGCAATCTGTGACCTCATTTTACTTTGTAATCTATGGATGTAAATGTTAAATGCCTCACATTTCTTGAAATTTTTATCCATGGGTGATGTACAAAGGTCTTTATTGATTGCTTCACTTGAGCCTGATGAGGCAAGGACTCACTATCATCTGAAACATTCTCTAGCCTGATATACTATGTTCTTATAGTCTCTTTTGATTGAACATTATTGCTTGCTAAATGATAACTTCTACATTTATTTAAAATAACTTCTTCTAAAAATACAGGAACTCATATGTTGTCCTTGCACTTTCCATGTCTTTACATTTTGAAACTGGTTGCTCAGTTTGATACTATTGCAGTATTCCCCAAAAGACTGAAACACAAACTCTACCTTATGTTTATTTGAGGGTATGGCCTTTATGTGTTCCGGATAGTTAACTGTTTCAATATTTACTACTAATTCTTGAATTTTCATGCAAAGACACTTCACAATGGTGTCCTTTTGATGGCTCTTTCATAATCACTTCACTATGTAACAAAAAATTGTTATTGATTTAACTTCTTTGTTATGCTACATAAAGTAAGTTTGTAAGAGTTCCTTGTCATTTGTGTAATGGCAGTAACCTGTTATCCTTTTGCATTGTCCTGTTTGTTCCTTGATATCTTTGTTTCTCATGAAATAGTGGAAATTGTTTACACATTGTGACTCCTATCATGACTGTATTTTGCATCCTGAGACTTCAATGACCGTCAAAACATATGCATTTTAACAAACAATGCAAATTGAACTTTCATGCATGAAATTATTTTTTTGAACATCATCATGGATAGATAAATACCACCTATGTATTCTATGATTTTGTGATCATGAATCACCAGTATCAAACTCACAGTTTCTTAGCAAGTAACTATTAACATTTAACAACTCTTAAGCTACCTTTGCTTCAATGTTTGATTTTTGATAATTCTTGATAGAATCTTAATAGCTCTTAATAAATTGTGATTTCATTAATTATCACATCTATGCATTCATGGAATCTGCTTTGATACATATTATTGCATGAATTCTTTATGATTTCCCTAAGCAAGTATATGTCATCTAGGATAGTGAATAAAACTCATTATCATAAATGATGTACACTTGTTTGAGTAAAACATAAAGAGATGATTTATCTGATGAATTATCTTTCAATATTTCTTTAAAGAATACCAAAGTAGCAAGTTGGGCTCAACCCTAGTGAGAGCCAAAATTACCCCACGTGCTGAAATTTGATAAAATAGCAACATTGCTTTTCCTAAATCTGCACAAGAAGCAAACAAGTTAGAAAGATAGATGCATATTTTGGATGTGTTTGATGAATTATTGTTCTCTTGGACATCCAAGGTTTGCATGCTTGTTTAATGCATTTTGGAGATCAGTTTATATGTTCATGGGTGCTTGTACATGTAATATGAGAGACCCTCATTGCTATAACATCATTTTATCACTCAGATGCAATGACTGGCCTCTTTCCTTACATGTGCATTCTATTTTCTTACCTATCAATGTATATTATTTTCTTCATTTTCATTGAACAAGTTAGTCTCACGGCTTGTGTGAGACAATATGCACTTTTAATATCAATAAATATTACTTCTCCATAATAGATTTGTGTAAATATTTCCTATGAACTACATGCACTTGTATAAATGACATAGCCTGTTAATGTAATATTTTGATTTATGCTTATGCACTTGAATGTAATGTAGGAAAGATTAAGAAATGTACCTTTCTCTCAATTTAAAATCAAAGAGCTCAAAATAATTGAGCTATTAGTGAAATTAGGTCTATTAAGAATACAGGGCATCAACAATGAATATGTTGAATAGAAACAAAAATGACATTTTGATTTTGTTTTGATGTCCCTGATTGTTTAAGGTATGCATAACAAGATAGGTGCATTTTCAAAAATGTATTGTTTGCAAATACAATGACTACCTTGTATAAATCTAAGCATGGAAATGGTTACACTCACAAGATCTCTGTCATTTTTATAAAAGGAAGCATCAAACCCAATAGTAGTATCAAATACATCAACAAGAAATCAAGAAGGAATAGAAATGACAGTTCTTTGAAGGTCTCATAACATAGGAGCATTTAAGCAAGGAGTGTTGAAATTATTTTTAACACAGTGGGCAAACCCAAAAGCATTGATAAGAATACTATGAGGGGGCAGTCATCAAATCACACTATTTGGATACTTTTATTAATTCATGCCTATCATAAAGAAATGCTAGCAAAAAATCATATCCTACAGAGTTCTTAAATACAAATAACTTCAGATATCACAGTTTGGAATCATGAAAGTATCAAAAACTAAAGAACATGATTCAGCCTAGTGTCGCATAAGCAGGAGGCTGCCAAAAGCTTTACAGACCAGAACTTACAATGGCGGCCAAGAAGATAATAGAATGTCTATAGTAAGCAAATCTTCAAAGAGAGATTTAAAAAAATAAGAAAACCCAGTACTAACTCAACAGTCGCAGCACTTGGATATGGAGGTATTTCAGAGGCAAATGCATGAAGGAAACATAAATTCATTTACTTTGTAACTTCAAGCTTGAATCAAGCATACATTCTATGGAAAGTAAGGATTGCTAAGGGTCCCAAATGGTAAGAAGCTTACCCATTATTTACTAGTGAAAATGCCCAAGTCTGTGATTCTTTCCACAGGAAAATACATTCAAAACCCCAAGGAAAAGCTTCTAAAATCTTCTAATATCGGCCTCAGGGTAGAAAAATATCAACAAAATGGAGGTAAATTAACAGAATACATCAAAAAATATAACACAGTCATGGCTATAGAGCAGCTCTCATGGAAGAGTCGACCCAGACCAGCAGCATGGTGGTGCAAGTTTCTCCAAAATATTACCCAAGTGAAGAATGTGAAATGACTGAGTCTTTAGGGTTGAGTTTTACCTTTATGCCCTAATTTGAATGTTGGGTCATTTTTTTTTTTTTTATTTAGAATAAGTCATTTCATGTTATTACTATGGTCTTGAGTCAATCGACCTAGTAAATAAGCAGCCCCTTGAGATTTTGAAAATGAACTTGTAAATCAAGTTCAAGTTATTATTTGTTTTATTACATGATAATGGGGAAAAATAATAATATAATTAAATATTAAGGATAATGTTATCTTAATATTTAATATATAGTTGTAAAAAATAGAACAATCATACATTAAATATTAAAATAGTCATATCGATTATTTTTAATATTTAATCATACAACTACTTCTCCAAAATCATATAAGGAAAACAAGAGAAGTGAACTGAACTCTGAAAGGTGGAGACTTGATTCTATTTACAGTTAACTATCATGCAAAGAGTAAATGGAGTCATTTTAGTTTTGGTGGAGTTTTCTTCTAGTTCTAAATCAGTTCACAAAATATCTTTATCATGCAAAAATGGACTTTAAGTTATCATGGGCGAGTTGATTAAAGCAAGGTGGATTTTGCATGTTTTGGCCCACATTCAGAGATTTCCAGCTCAGTTTGAGTTACAGATTAGTTGCATACATTATGACTGCAAGTTCAAGACTGAGTTCACTCATTTTTCATGAGTTTGAACCTTATTTTCAGGGATTTTTGCTTCTGATCGGATTTCATCGTGGAATTATCGTTTTCTCACTGAAATTGACTTTCAGTTACATGTTCATGCACTTTGAAGTGCATTCTCATTGTATATATTAGAAAAAAATTATCTTTTTCCTCTAGTTCTTGTTATTCATCCTTTGCATTCTGCAAAGTGAATTGTCTTGTAACTCAATTTTTCAAAATTTAATAGATATTGCAACAGTCTTTACAGGTTATCTTGGAGTATCATTTGTAGAGCGTTCCTTCATTTGTCATTGCAAGTTAAAAATTATCCTTCTTAGATCCAGGTGTTTTATTTTGTGAATGTTTTGGATACAAGTTTAATGTGTTTGATATCAGAACCTTTAAATTTTTGTCAACATTTGTGAATACATGTACACGAAGAAACAATCTTAGTTGCAAGTCATAAATTATGTCTCAAGTATATCCATATCTTTAAGTTGTGAATATAAGTTCTTCCTTCATAAAGAATGAATTATCAGGCCTATTTTTGAATCATTAATGCAGTTAAATTATTCACTCTGAGTTGTGAAAGTAAGCTTAATGATGAATTAGTTGTTAGTTTGTTTGTTTTCTTAAATCAAATAGGTGCATCACCATAGTCCAGCTTTTCTAGTTTTACATTAGATTAAGTTTCTTACCCTTTTCTCAAAACAAATTATTCAAGTATCAAATTGACCATCATATAGGAATCCGACCTAGAATCCAAAGGTTCAATTTCATTATAGGTCACCCACAACTTGATTTTGATCCAATGTTTCAACAGATTACTGAATTTAATTATTCAAGCGTTTGGGTGCAATCTGTTTGACAATAGTTTTTGGTACGCCCGGTGGGACTCTGAATCACAATTCAGAGTGAGAATTTAAGAGAATTTAGTTGTTGTCTTGGTATATACAGGAGCGTATTTTTCCTTTTAGAGGTTACAGATTTATACCTAGTGACTCTGAGCACAATCCATTGGTTTCAGCAGACGAAGTGCTGGTATGTTTACATTTACAAAAGAGGTTTGATTCACTTTGAGTTAAAGATGATTTGGATTTTTCAAAAGCTTTAACATGTCTAGTTTTTATGAAAAAAGCATGTTTTCACCTTCATTTTATAAAAATCTTGCCTATTCACATCCTTATCAGCCATATCAGGCCAGTCAAGCTACTGGTTTTATCCCAAATAGCCATGCAACAGTAGCCTATCAACATGCTCAACATGCTTACCTCCCGCCCATCCTTGCTCAGCCTTCAGATCAATAGTCATATGTCCACAATCAGCTCCAAGAGGTTGATTATATGAAAAGTAACATGAAGGACATATTTTCAGACATCGCAAAGCAGATAGAAGAGTTCAAGAGGCAGCAAGAGTATGATCAGCAACAAGAAGAGAAGGCCTATCAAGCCTATCTCTATGAGCAAGATTTGTTGATGCAGAGGAAACAATATGAAGATGATCTTGCTGCTAAGGAAGAAAATATTAGAATATTGGTTGAGGCCCAATTAGTTTCTTCCATAAAACATCAACCAATAGAGGAGAAGGTTTCCAAGGAGCTCACGAATGAACACAGTTTGTCAAATCAATCCATGAACCCTCATTTTCAATCATATCAAGAGCCTGAACCAAATCATCAAGGTACTGAACAGCCATGGCAGCCTTCTTGGACCAAGCATCTTGACTTCAAAATGCCAAATCTAGTTCAAGAAGCTCCCATTCCAAGTTTCAAAGATCCTCTTCTATTGCAAAGTCAAGTACATGTAACAAATCCAGCTATGAGTCTTCATGAAGAGTCACCTGTTCTTAGTCAAGGGATCCAACTTATGCATGCATGTCCTAATACCATTTTCAAAGCAGACTTGCAGCAGCAGATGAACAAACATGACCAATCAGGAGAGCAGGTTGAGGAGTTTGAAAAAGGTATGAAAGGTGATGATTTCATGTTCTTACCTAATGAATTACCTTCCTTTATTAAGTGGGAAGATGTCAAAAAATGTGATGAGTTGTTGGTTGAGGTCAACAAATGTGACAAGTTGGAAGTTGCTCATCTAATTCCAGAAGGTAATGCAAATGATGATTGTGAGGAAGCCATATTTTGGAATGATCTTGAGTCCTTTGTTTTGCACTTAGATGACAATCAACATCAGGTTGAACATGTTTTAAACAAGGAAATAGAGGTTGAATCTCAGGGTTTAGCTAATTTGTTTGGGCAATTACCCAAATTTATTAATGAAAATGAAGACAACACATGTTTACTAACATCAATGTCTACCTTTGAGTAGCAAAGTGATGAGATTCATCTGAATCCAATTCAGGATCATGAATTAGATGAGAATATTTTTTTAGGCATAATAGAGTTCTTTTGTTCTAACATTGATGATAGTTTGATGCCATATGAGCCAACAGTATACAATCAGCCTGTTCAGATCAAAGAGCCTCACATTCCTTCATTTCTTTTATGTGAACCAGCTCTTTCAATTCAGATTGAAATTGAGGCAGCAAGAAGGAAAAAAGAAAATCTTACACTACATGCAATGGAGCAGTATAATCAGCAGGATGGAGTGCCAACAATTCATAAACATGAAGACAGCAGTAAGAGACCAAGCTTTATCCTTTCAAAGGGGTGTCCAATCAGGTATTTATCATATGAAGAGTCTACAGAATTACAAGTCATGATTCTTCCAAAGCATGTGATTGCAACTATGGAGCAGTAGGTTAAGCTTAGTTATATGCCTCAAAATAATCTTTGGTGGTTAGTCAAATAAGGAAGGTATGCTTTTTATGATGATCCAAACTATGCTAATGGCAGTTTTTGCCACTAAGGAGCGGCAGTTAGTCAAATTTCTATACTTCTTTTTGATTAATCTTAAGGATTTGAAGTATCATTTGTTATTAAGGAAGGGAAGCTATTTCTCACAGCTAGTAAATGGTCATGTTTGAGAACTAACATTGTTGGTTAGTGTAGGAGTAGGGTATATTTTTCTGTTTTGCTTTTAATAAGTGCCCCATGGCACGTTTCATTCTAGTATTGTTTTGATTTCAATAAAGTGCAGTTGTTGCACATGGTTTTCCAAACTCTGTCTTCACTAGAGTTGCAGTAGTTTCTTTCAGTTTGTGTGTTTTGAAGCTGAGTTACAAAGGTTTTCAAAAGTTCAGAACAAGAATAGACTCCATGCCCAGTGGATAAGCTATATACTGGTCTATGGTGTTTAGCAAGCAAACACTCCGCAAAGGTCGCCAAATTGTTACCTATTTTTAGCTATAGCTCAAAACAAGTAGAGCTGAATTTGCATTCATCAAAGAAGGTACAAAAAAAATTCTACTTAAGTATTCATTACGTTCCAGAACCTTGATTACTTATGAATTTCAAATGTTATTATGCAAATCTCTGTAACAAAGGAACTCATAAATTTGCATAAAAGAATGTTATTTTTATTCATATTGGAAAACCTGAAGTCCCGCACAAGCCGCAAGAGTAGCCAATTTGATATTTATAATCAAATGATGAATATGGAAAGGAAATTTATTTCATACAACTGTTAATAATGTAAACGTAAGATAGAAGGTGATTCGCCATTGCCTGGAATGATGAATCATCATTACATTTGAAGTCCTTAGTTGTTGTGTTTTCAAATTGATCCAGCTCCATGCTCCAAAAGCGTCTGCAAATATGATGAAATGTTATATTAGATATGGTTTCTAAGCAATGACAGATCGTATCCTATCATATGCCTACATTACCAATAGAAATATAACACACTCAATTAGGCATTCATCAGATGATTTGAACGAATCAAATTGATATGATTGAAAGGGGTAGAACTCAATGTAAGTTTTTAGCTTCATTTATTTTGCTAATGTGTTTGTTTAAGTGTGCAGGTATAGGTATAATCATCATTCCAATCAACAGATATGTTTATGAGTGGTGTGAAATGTGGCTCCCACAAGGGTTGAGCCCAGCTCATAAAAATGACAGGAGGAGTAAACAGTATGGAATAAAAGTAATTATCATTCTCCATGAATAGATAGTTGATCAAGTAACTTTATTTCAACTTGATTAAAAAACATTGAGTAAGTCACCTCTTGTTCATCATTTGAAAATATATCAAGAACAGTTACCAGTCATTTATTGCAAAAAGCTATCATCAATGATGAAATAGTAATCATGATCAAGTGCAGACTCAATGTAAATGGATGATGTAGATTAAGGTATTTCTAAAATCAATCTGCCATCAATAGTAAATTATGGTCATAAACGATGGTTACAGCCATGAGAATGCAAAGGTTCAAGGATGACCATCATGATAGCATGGATGCATAACTGGAAGGCAATAGATCAAAAAGTGTTGATAACACAGTAAGTTGTAGGTCTATAAGATAGATTTACAAGAGCAGCCTTTGATTTATTTATCAAAAGGAGCAGAATGAGTATCATGATGGTTGAGAATAGCCAAGATAACATTGCTAAAAATCCAGATTCATAGATAATCACTACTCAAGTAATCTGCCAATTTGAAGTTTCAAAACAAGAGGAATAACTATATTGAGCAGATTGAAACCATTGGATAGTCTCATGCAATGTTTAGAGGTGTTAATTGAGAGATTATTCGTCGTGAATAAAGCACAAATTGGACAATATAGTAGGTGAAATTCAAAGTGAGAAATTTATCCCATGAAGAGAACAAAATGCATTCCTAAGGCAGGTTGAGGCTTTCATTAGTAGCAATAATGTGGGAAGACAAGCATGTGCATATGACAGAGCAATAATGGATAGTCAAAACCTTTATAGTGAAAAGAATACATTGGGAATGACTTGGAGTTTCAAATAGTCTTGCAAGTAAAATAAGCTCATTCTTTTTAAAGGCATGATATTCATCATTTCAGAGATACTAGGATATGAAGGCCAATATGATAAAATTCAGAAACAAACAAAAAAGGCATATGGCAAGTCATATGTATGATAGTCAAAATGTCTCTAGCAACCTAGGACAGCAAGGAAGATTTACTATACTCCAATGTCAAAAGACCAGTTATATGCATTAAGGACAGTCAAAAGGCATGGATAGAAAGGTGGAGACTTGAGTCTCTTTGTAGTTAACTATCATGCAAAGAGTAAATGGAGTCATTTTAGTTTTGGTGGAGTTTTCTTCCAATTTTAAATCAGTTCATGAAATATCTTTATCATGCAAAAATGGACTTTAAGTTATCATGGGCGAGTTGATTAAAGTAAGGTGGATTTTGCATGTTTTGGCCCACATTTAGAGATTTCTAGTTTAGTTTGAGTTACAGGTCAGTTGCATACATTATGACTACAAGTTCAAGACTGAGTTCACTCATTTTTGGATGAGTTTGAACTTTATTTTTAGGTATTTTTGCTTCTGCTCGGATTTCACCTTGTAATTATCATTTTCTCACTGAAATTGAATTTCAATTATATATTCATGCACTTTGAAGTTCATTCTCATTGTATATATTAGAGAAAGTTTATCTTTTTTCTCTAGTTCTTGTTATTCAGCCTTTGCATTTTGTAAAGTGAATTGTCTTGTAACTCATTTTTTCAAAATTTAATAGATATTGCAGTAGTCTTTATAGGTTATCTTGGAGTATCATTTGCAGAGTGTTCCTTCATTTGTCATTGCAAGTTAAAAATTATCCTTCTTAGATTCAGGTGTCTTATTTTGTGAATGTTTTGGATACAAATTTAATGTGTTTGATATCAGAACCTTTAAATTTCTGTCAACATTCGTGAATGCATGTCACGAAGAAACAATCTTAGTTGCAGGTCATAAATTGTGTCTCAAGTATATCCATATATTTAAGTTGTGAAAATAAGTTTTTCCTTCATAAAGAATGAATTATCAGTCCTGTTTTTGAATCATTAATGCAGTTAAATTGTTCAATCTGAGTTGTGAAATTACACTTCATGATGAATCTATTGTGAGTTAGTCTATTTTCTTAAATCAAATAGGTGCATCACCATAGTCCAGCTTTTCCAATTTTACATTAGATTAAGTTTCTTACCCTTTTCTCAGAACAAATTATTCAAGTATTAAATTGACCATCATATAGGAAGCCAGCCTAGAATCCAGAGGTTCAATCTCATTATAGGTCACCCACAACCTGAGTTTGATCCAATGTTTCAACAGATTGCTGAATTTAATTATTCAAGCATTCGGATGCAATCTGTTTGACAACAAATATATAAGAGTGATTGTTTGAGCGAATTGAAGTGTGCATAAGAGTGAATGTATTCCAAAGAAAGTGCAGATGTGTGAATAGTGTTCAAATCATTCGATTGCAAAGCAGAGTGAGAAGAAGTTTGAGCGAAGTGTGAAGAAGGTTTTTTGTGCTTAACTAAAATTGTAATCAGGCTTGTGTAGAAGTTATTTTCTCAATTCATACCATGCAAATCTAATCTGTATTGATGTGTATTGTTGGGTAGTGATCCCTCTTGTATTTGAGCAGTGAGCTCTAGGCAGTGTGTCTAAATGCATGTGCATTCCCATTATTTTTCTTATACTTTTAACAGGGTATAATATTGTGGACTAACATCCACCGTGGTTTTTCTCCTAATAGGGTTTCCACGTAAAAAAATCTTGGTGTTCTATGTGTTTCTAATGTGTTTTTTGTTCATGGTTTATTGTTCATTCATCAAATATAAGATTAAGTTAAGTAAAGTTTGAAAAGTTTAAATATTTTGTGACAACTGATTCTCCCCCCTCTCAGTTGTTTTTCCTTGTCTTTCCAACAGGGCCATGTTTAACAAACCAAATGCGATTGCTAACTTTTTACTATGGTGGTAGATAAATGATTATTTTTTCTTCTATTCCATAGAATTGAGTAAAAGTCTTGAATCTGGAAATACCCTATTGCCTCCATTTGCCAATCCAATTTCTCCAATTTTGCATAGATCTCCCATGTTTTTGGATGTGATCTATCTCCTACACAAAAAAGCATGTACCATTTTATGCCCTTCAATCCAACTACATGCAGGTGTCTTTTTAATTCCTCAATCTTTCATCAATATCCTTACTATTTGAACCTCACCAAACTTGCCCACTTCTACACAGGTGTTTTAGAGAAGAACATAAGTTGCAACATTTTTAGGATCTAACTAAAAAATCAATGTTGCTGGAATACTCAACCTATATTCATATATGATCCATAGGAACCAAAGGTTTAATTGGCATCTCAATAATAATGTTTAGGGTGTCCTCAAGATAGCCAACACGAGCATGAAGGTCAACCATGCACATGTAATGATAAACTATATATGTAATGCAATAAGGGTTACTGACGTGTGAAGTATGTGCAACCCTCATCCACTAAACCTACATGACTGCATGCATCTAGAACACAAGCAAAGCTTATAATTTCGGTGTTCTAGAGTGCTTCATTAATTCAAATATTTTGAGAGCTTCCTTGCAAAATCCATTTTATGCACATTTTGCAATCATATCATTTAATTCCATGAGATGACATCTCTTTGAGGAATTCTATTAAACAATTCATTTTGTACTACATTTTGGTGTCAAATCTTTGGTAATTATGGTTAGTTTCATTACATTCAAATTTTGAATTCTAGGAAATTATATATAGTAAATAGAATGATGGTTGTTTGGAGAGTGAAATTAGCTCTCTTAAAAATTAACTAAAATACGAGAAGGATTATTTTAATTAAAGAGGATTTTATGGTTATTTTTTGTAACAATGATTTTATAGTGCAATTAGCTTGCTATTTACATTCAATATACAAGTCATCAAAGTCAAGCACATACCAAGAAGATGGTACTCTACTTCAAACCCTCAACCTCTCTTAGTTTAGTTTTCTTACATGAGGACATTAAGGAAGTTGGTAAAATATTAATATATATCATTTTTTGTTTGTGAAGGAGAATCTTGTGAGATTCAATATGGCAGTGGATCAATATCCAGTTTCTTAAGTAAAGATGGTGTCACAGTTGGGAAACTTGTTGTGAAACATCATATTAGTAATTTTTGGATGTTAAGGCTTCCCAGTTGGATATCAAAGATATTTTCTGATCAACTTAATTTGGAATTTATGTATAAATGGATTCTTTAATGGTGCAGGTCTTTACTGAGACAACACATGAACTAGGGTTGACATTTTTGTTGTCCAAGTTTGATGGCATTCTTGGGCTTAGTTTCTAGGAAATTTCTATTGATAATATTGTTTCAGTCTGGTCACTATTGATAACCTTCATTCTATAATATGTCAGCTCCATTCTATGATATGAGCATATCACCTTTCTTAAATTTTGAACAAGGTTCTGAAATCAAGGGTTCAATATGCATATTTCAGGCCTATGTTGAACACTTTGTTTAAGGAATTTGTTGACAAGGCTACAATTTTTTAATTGAATTATCTTTTTGTTGTTTTTGGACTTTCTTTTGTAAAATTGCAATATACAATGCACTTTTATTCTTTCTGAATTGACACTAATATTAATTTTGTTGGTTGTATTGAGGAATAGCTTCATTCATGGCAGAAAAGGCAGCACCTTGTTGCTCATATCAGATGGCATGTTGCATATAAAGGAGGAAATATTCTAGTTGGGTTATTGTTGACTACGTTGAAGGAGAGAGCTTTGTATATAGGACATGATCAACACTCTCCTTGGATTCTACACGTTATAGCTTGCTCCAAGAAGATTTCCCATGTTGTAGAAGTTTTAAGAGATGAAATGGGCATGTGCTTGCATTCAAGCATGCATTTCCATCATTGCAGAAGTCTTTTGGAGAATTTTCTTTCTTGCAATCATTTCTCTACAATATTGTAACTCAGAATTTCAAACTTGTGACTGAAAATAACAATTGCAATACTCTATTTGTAAGTTGTAACTAGAACACCTTTCTTTTATTAATAAAGTTCACCAATTTTTCCTTCTCAATGGTTGTCTTATTTGTGCAATTGATGATTGATATGTATTTCTATGTTTTATGCTTAAATTCTCAAATATCGGTCAATTAAAATGACTAAATATACTACTAATTGACATCAATTAATAATTAAATTGACTAAATATACTACCAATTGACAGAAATTAGTGAATAGTGAATAAATATGACTAGATATATGACCAGTGAAATCAGTGAATAAAAATGACTAAATACACTACCAATGTACATAAATTAGTGAATAAAAATGACTAAATAAGTGTCCAGTTAACAACAATCAATGACTAAATAAGTGACCAGATTACAACAATCAATGACTAAATCAACAACTAAATAAGTGACCAGCTAAATATATCAGTGAATAAAAAATGACTAAATAAGTGACCAAATTACAACAATCAATGACTAGATATATCAATGGAAAAAAAATGACTAAATAAGTGACTAGATCGCAACAATGAATGATTAAATCAATGACTAAATATACTACCAAATTGATCAATCAAACCAACTAATAAATGACTAAAAATGGTTTAGTCATCAATCTAGTCATGCTATTTTTGACTAGTAATAAACTACTAGTGGTCATGTGACCAACTATAGTCATTTATAAGAAGTTTTTAGTAGTTTTTCAGAGTTTATTGTTGTTTCTGTACTAGTGTAATTACTAAAATTTGACTATCTAAAAATTATAAGATCTTCCAAAAACTTGAATTCGCATTATAACTCCTAGAGATCCAAAACCACTTGAAACTATATACATGAGACATAACATGAAGTATAAGAAAGTAAATGTCCATACACTCGTGTTTTGTGAAAGTATTCAAATAACATGAGCTTGTTATAACACATTCACATTTTATCCTGCTTTAGAAATTTACAAGCCTTTGACTTCCAACCCAAAGGATTGAAGTGACTTTCCAACATCCAAAGACGTTTTTTTGCAAATTATAAATTTTTTGACACAATCTTGAGCGTGCTTCCTATTAGGTTTGCACATGTTTCAATGTCAAATCAAAAACCACCATTGTAATGTTAATCTCTCTCTTAACTATCTAACTATGTAATTTTTTTCACATTTTGAGTATGTTAAGCTTTTCATCTTTAATTTCTTTTGTTAGTGTATCCATTTTTTGTCAAAAACCAATGTTTAGTATTTTTCACTTTATTTTTTAACCGTTCTTCAAAATTTTAAATAAATTACATTTTTAGAAACTAGACTCCATTCTACACATTAAAAAAATATTTTTTTTGATCAATTTTCAAAACTTTTAGGGGGGAGAACTCTCAAATTTCTATTTTTCAGGATGTTCCCACTGTGAAAATTAGTAAAAAATCAATATGTATTCATTAAAAAAATTGTAGAAAAATTGGGTATAAACTACATGGTGCTAGTTATTTTCTCACAGAAGTGATTTTTGAAATACTAAAATAAGGTTAACATTTTAGGGGGGCCAAAACAAATGCTATGTTATGTTTTTTTTGAAAAAAACAAGACCAATTTGTGTGGGCCTACTTTTTGAACCCCTTAATCTCTACCATTTTTTTTAAAAATAGGTTAGAAAAAGATGGCCACTTAATGTTGATGTAAGTAGCAGCAAGAGATCTCTTTCTCCCCTATATAATTCGAAATAATTAAATATATAATTAAATGGGCCCGATTCAAGAGATGTTTTACTTCAAATAATATTTCATATTATTTTAAATAAGGGCCGACCATTCAAGAAAAAGACACCTTGGTTGATGGAAGGAGCCGACCCAAGGTGAAACATCATTTCATTATGTATATATAGAAGGCGTTGCTCTTTCATAGATCATCCAATAATTATCAAGTCAAGTTCGCATTACTTCTAGCAGTTCGTGATCATACAACAGATCCATAGTTGATTCAAGAGGATCGATATTCATTATTGCTTGTATTTTTGCATCTAGAGAGGTGCTTTAATCATCTCATCAGATTAGCCTAGAGGTTGGCCAGATTGTAAAGCAATTGTTGCTCTTTCATTCAATATATAAGTGATATATTGTTGTTGGGTTTTTCTCCCTCAAAAAGGAGGGTTTTCCCAGGGTATATGGTGTGTTCTATTGTTTATATTAGTTTTATTCTGCTTATTTCAATTTTGGTCCTAAAATTTAACACTTAAGACCCCTTTTTGGTCCCCCATCTTTGCGCACTTACTCAACATTGAAGAGTAACCTGGTGAGTTAGCTTCCTCTAAATTCACAAAAGGTGGCAAGTTAACTAGCTCTAACTAGGCTTAGTGATATGTGTATAACCATGTGCTATAAAGCATATATACACTAACACTACAACTACTCCAAAAGGACCCTCCCTCCCAAATACTATTGTCCATCCTGAATGTGTATATTTTTTTGTAAATTTAACCATGGATGATGAAGAGTTCTAGTTTTCCATTAATGTGATAGGGTAAACTCAATTCCCAATGAACCTCACAACTATTTTAGATTGTCTATCTCATAAATTTCGTGGGTTTTATCTTATCTTGCACTCCAATATCATAGTCTTTTTCTTCACTAATTTCTTTCAAAAAAAATGAGGAAAAGGCTATATACCTCCTTGCATAATCCAAAGTCCCATTAATGACTTAGGAATGGATGTGACTAAATGGAAGATGGATTTCACACATCTTTTGGTGCATAAACACATGAAGATGATGTAAGTAAGAATGGAAAACTATGTAGTTGCAAATGATCATGGATCTTCCTCCAAGATCATGTGGTAGTATGGATAGACATGTATACTCAGTTTTAGAACAAGAAGAATGAAGATAAAATAATTTGTAGAACCAAAGAAAAAGGAAAGAAGTTATAAACATTTTTGGCATTAGGGTTTTATCTCAAAATATGTAACACCATATTGTTAATCCATAAGAAGTGTTCTAAATGCAAAGGTTTAACTTATTTTGAATATCTCCATGAATATTGTATGCACTTCTAAAGATCTTAATAATTTTCTTAATCACATTTGTTGATTTGAGTGTTATTTTGGTTAGTTTTGCAATTGGAAGGTAGTAAAACCCCTTGTAAATATTTTACAAGGAATATTATTTAAAAAAACAAGAAATGTGTAGGTCTATTCATGGATAACTAAAATAGATTAAATTGTGTGTCTTATAATTTCATTTACCTATTCATTTGCATGCATAGAGCATGGCTTATGTGTGGAATATGTAGGTATTATCCTTACTAATATCTTGATTAATGCATAATATAGTTGGTTTTATTTGGTGTTCCCCTTTGGATCATCAAACCTAAGACTCTACTTCCCTTGTTAAATAAAGGCACTATCTTCTTTATTCTCAACCTCACATCTCACCAACACATTGAAAACATAAAATAATATTCTTTCATATTATGTTTTTCTCATTGTACCTATACTTTCATTTCTAAATGTATGTAACATCATTAGGGGTTGTCAAATCCACATCTTAAATCTCTAAATTATATGGTCTTTTTATCTACTTTATAGAGTTGTATAACTCTTGTGTTGTCAAACTAGAATATAGGCCACTTAGTGATAGATAGAAAAGTGCAAGTGTTCTATGCAAGGGATATGGTTTGTTTCAAGGTTATCCCCATTCCATATATTTATCTTGAATACAACATCTCAAGTAGCATATCCTAAAGTCAAAGGAGTTATCCACCTTAGCAAATTGCTCCATAGTTGTCTCTATTTGATCATAAGTTAAAGGTCTATTTTAATGTGTCTAACACTCGTAGCACTATAAAAACCTGTCTTTAGGGATTTGGTTGCATAAAACTTTGACCACCAATATGACCATTATGAATTTGTGGTAGTACTCTTTAGGATGACCAACATGTTAATTTTTTTATGAACCTTATGAATTAAGTATTTAGAGATTACTTGGATAAATTTGTCACAAAAAATGATAATATTCCAATCTATTCCCAAAATATGAAGGATAACTAAGAGCATCTCTAGATAATGTTTCAATGTGTGAAAGAATACATTATATAGAGAAATATCCAAGTGCACATTTTTAGAAGGAAAACCAATATTTGGGACATATACCTCTAGTGAAGGAATTTTAGTAGACTCAACAATAATTCAATCCATAGTTGGCTTACACTAAAGAATATCATAGATGTCCAAAGCTTTAGGGTAATTTCCTTGCTTCCACAAATTAAACGTTCAAAGAGGTTGAAAGTTAAATTTTTGGAAATATAGTTGACTTGAAAACTAGCCGCTTAACTTCAAGGATGACCTAAAAGATCTTTAGTGCTTTCTTCACAAGGCCTAGGGATAATCTATAGAGAACAACTAGAAGTGAGAGGAATAAAATAGTAGAGCAATCAAAAGGTAGAAAATTATTTAGACTATTTTCCTAAACAAGCTTTGCTAGTAATGTTTTGTCCTCAAGTCTCTTATTTTGGGGAGTACATTATTAAATCAGCCTACTTTTCTTTCATTGGTAAGGAATTTAACACAACCATTGTAGTCATGTGGAAAGTAGTTTAGAAATACAAAGCTCGGTCAAATATTTATTTTTTCCTTTGGCTAGCAGTTGATGATAAATTTATATCATGAGAATAATTTAAAAAGGGGGTTAGCCAAAGGACCTTAAATGTATTGTGTGTGATAATGTAGGTGAAAATAGCCCATATACCTTCTCCTTCATGATTCCTTTACGTTCAATCTATAGGGAAAGATAATGGACAAATTTAAGATCTCTTTGGTTATGTGTGTGCTTATTGAGTCACTATTAGTTGAATGATAGTTTAGATCTTCAAGGGAAAGGCTCTTCTTCTCTTATGTTATTTGATGCCACCCATACTTGTTTGAAGAATGTGGAATGAAAGGAAAGGGAGAATCTTCAAGATAATTACTTTGAATTCAACCTAGACATCATGTACAAGGATAAGTTTTATGCTTTCAAGGGATATAAAAAATAATAATTTGGAATTATTGTCATCTCTTTTAAATGTACTTGTTATTGGTATGGTCTATCTTGATCAATATATTTATAATGGTGAGATTCGCATACTCATTCCAATTCTCATTTGGTTTTGTTTCCATTTTGATGGAATACCTTAATATGATTACATAGTGATATGCGGTATACTTTTTTGTAAAGTTCACTCCTTTCCTAATCATTATCGATCTTCATTTACTCTTACTTTGACCTTATTATTGTCTCATTTGTAGATATTTTTATGCATTCACCTTATCATTAGCTTAAATTTCCATGCAACTAAACTTTACCTCAAGATCCTACTTTCACCATCTTGGCTTAAGTTATTATAAGAACAAGAATAGTAACAAAAAAGGGTTTTTCCCCTCCTACCTACAAAGCACAACTCAAAAATCCTTAGGCAAAAAAATAAGCATTCAACTAGACACATTAGAGTTCATATAGAAAAATGATTTAGTTGCTCACTTTTGGTTTGCCTTCTATGGACTTTCTCACAAACTTTGCTTACCATTTTCAAGCCTTGAATTTACTCACCAACATCTTAATGTAACATCTCTTTTTCTCATTTCTTATCATTTCTATATTCAAGCTTCTATAAAAAATCCTTTATTCCAACACTTTTGTTTTGGAGAAAAATCATGCTAGGAATATGTGGTGTAACATATATGATTTGTGTAGAAACCAAAATTTGAATGTGGAGTTTGTTCTATGTTATCTAGAGCATACACGGGATCCATTTTATTCTAACCATCTTGATTTTCTACTATAGTAGTGCTCGAAATGTATTTGAGATAATACATTTGATGATAGGTTAGGTCTAGACAATAGGGCATCCCTTGGCAAACCATAGAAATATGTGAACTCTAGAGGCACCACCTTCGTCAATGCAAAATAAATCACATTTAGTTGCATATTCATGTGCAACAAGATGTTAGTGGATTTCACATTTGTGTGAAAAATTACAAGCTACACTAAGAAGTGAATATAGGAAAAGTCATATGTTGTTTTTGAACCAATATTTAATTGGGCCTTCTATTCTAAGTCATTTTCTATTTCTAGGTGTTTGTGATACTTTGGTTATGTTTGAGCTATTCTTTTATTCCTTGTGATAGATAACCATAATTATTCATATTAGATTTTACAAAATTGTACATTTGAAACTTGATAAAAAAGAAATGACATGAATTTGGTAAAAGTGGACCAAATTTGATAGTATTTGAAACTTGAAGACAAAAAAATGACATGAATTTAAAATTACACATTATTTCAAACATTTATCCTTATTTAATTATGCAAATTATTCTTAATCAAAATTCTCACTCAATACTAATTTAAACCTAGCATATATTAAAACTCAAAAACACTAGTATATAAATTATTATAACTTAAAAATCTTGAAAACTCTCCACAAGGTAAGATCGGTCATCTGTATCCACTTACTACTAATCCAAGCATACAACAGACTCGTTGAAATTACTTGCATTCACTTATCGTCGTCCACTCAACTAATATGTCATTTTCTTTATGCGGATATAACAAGAATAAATGGGATCCTACACTTGGGCAGCATAGACATAAATACATCAAATCTGAAGCTTTCAGAACCAAATAAAAATTACTGGGTGTCAGCCACGTCTGGAGTATGGAGTGGGTATTTTGGGGTTTGACGGCTGTTTGTGCTGGTTTGGTTTTGTTTCTGCTCAAGATTGTAACAAAGTTATGGTGGAAGCCTCTGCAAGTGAAAAAGTCATTTGAAGCCCAAGGAATCAGGGGCCCTCCATACTGGCTATTCTATGGGAATTCTACAGATATATCCACAATGATTGATGAACAGAAAGCCAAACCCATGCCACTCTCACATGACATTCTCCCTCGAGTTCTTCCCCATTATCATCAGTGGAGCAAAATTTATGGTACACTTGTATTCTGCAATTTTAAAACATTGGGTGTTTTTGGTTAATCATATTACTGGATTTTCTGCTTAGCACCATTGATTGTTTTGCTAGGGTGTTGTTAGAACTTAGAATAGTGGCTGATTAAGAAGAATAGTGAGTAATTATGGAGAAGATAGAGGATTCTGAAGACCTTATTGATTAATAAACTTGTTATATGTGATATAGGTCAGGATTTTATTTTCTGGTTTGGGCCTCGTGCCAGGTTGGTTGTTCCCCACCCTGAGCTTATTAAGGAGATATTGTCCACTAAATTTGGCAACTATCCAAAGCCTCCTAGTAATCCCCTTTTTAGACAGCTGGTTGGACAGGGACTTGTGGGGTTGGAAGGTGAGAAATGGGCTCAGCATAGGAAAATCATCAATCCTGCTTTCCATATGGATCTCTTGAAGGTAAGGCACTGGATGTCTGTATTTATCCAAAATTATATACTATATAGATAGAATTTTTTCCGAGAGAAATCTATCAAGTTCTCACTAATATGATGTACTTTGCACATCAATCTTTTAAAAGTTTCATGAGGATTAATTGCTTGAGGTTGTTTATTATATAGTTAATATTAATAGTAAATAAAATTATTATGATTAATTATATAATATATATATATACACACACTATCTCTTTGCATAATTTTCTGTTTCCGGTTCCGGTAACATAGATCAAGAAGGATAGATTCCTCTTTCCAAGCATGGATGAGTGGATTATTGGGCCTTTACTATTTGCAGAGCCAGGGTGATTCCTCTGATTAGAAGTAATCCTACGGACAATCAGTGTCCTCATAGAACATGTCTCCTTGGCCAAATTTCACAGTTGGGCGTCATAAGAAGCTGTTTGAGTGTTTGAGCCATGAATCTGCAAGTTAAAAATCATTTTCAAGTAGCATGCAATTAGTTTCAAGGAGATTCTAGTCTAAAACCTTGAGCCATTCTGGAGAATGTCTGGTGCAGGGTCATATTATTTAAGGCCAAATATTTTTTAACAAGTTCGCCTGTGATAGAAGAATTAAGCCAGTGATCTTTCCCATGAGGAAACCCATGCCCCTGCTGCCCTGAAATCCTAATCTGTCAGAAACTATGAAGATTATTTTGTAAGTGCTTCTCTATTTTGACAGTTATATTCAGAATTTCATAGGAAGATATGTTATGTCATACAAGAAACTTATATATTGCAATTACAGAGTATGAGTCCCATAATTGTGAAAAGTAGTGCCAATATGTTGGATGAATGGAGCAAATTGACATTGTCAGGTGCATCAGAACTTGAAGTGCTAAAGCAGTGCCAATATGTTTGATCAATGGAGTATACTAATATTAAGAAATAGTTTTGTATAATTTGCTGGCTGGTAGAGTGTAGAACTAGTTCTCTTGAATTACTGAAATGTCTTGGCTGGTGCTTTTTGAATACCGATATTCTGCTCCTATCTGTAGAGGTTACTTCCATCCTAAGTATATTCCTGATACATGACTCTGAAAAAAACCTAACCTGTTAGCACCATGTAGGTTATTTTGTAAATAATCCTCTATTTTGATATTTATATTCAGACTTCTATAAGGAGACATGTTCTGTCATATTTTGATTAACTAGTTCTGTAATTGCAGGGTATGATTCCAACAATTGTGAAAAGCAGTGCTAATATATTGGATGAATGGAGCAAATTGGTATTGTCAGGTGCATCTGAACTTGAAGTGCTGAAGGAGTTCAGCGATCTCACAGCAGATGTTATTGCCCGCACAGCATTTGGTAGAAGTTTTACAGAGGGAAAGCATATCTTTGATATGCAGACCAAACAGATGATTCTTACATCTAAATTATTTCGCACTGTTTATATTCCAGGTTTCAAGTGACAAACTTGTGTTTTTTGACAGTACAATTTGTCGATCTTAAATTACCAAAGAATGCAATCAACATTTTGATTTGAGTCTTTGTCCATGTTTATGTTTTTCTTGAAACAGTCGCTGGAAAGGTTTTCTAATATTTGTCTTAAAGTTGGGAGTGCCACGTTTTTTTTCAGCTATATCTTCCCATCTCAAATGCCTTTGTCCTTCAAGAATTATGTTTATGAATTTTTACCTTGAGAAAACATTTTATTCTATAGGATGAATGTCCTGGTACTTTAGGAGGGTTTATTTATATTCTGAAGTATGCATAATCTATAACTTCTTTTGGTTTCTTACAAGTGATTCCTCTCATCAGGTTTCTGCCCACTACAAAGAATAGGCAACGTTGGAATTTGGAGAAAGAAATAAGAAGATCCTTGAGACAAGTTATAGATGCCAGGGAAAAGACTACTGGAATGGAAAAAACAGGTAGCTATGGTGCGGATCTTCTTGGTTTTATGATGTCTCAGAGCAGGGAGCAGGTGGGAGTCAATGTTAAAAGTAAGGCAAGCCTGACTACAGAGGAAATCATTGATGAATGTAAGACTTTCTACTTTGCCGGTCATGAAACGACGTCACTCCTCTTGACATGGAGCATAATATTGTTGGGCATACATCAAGATTGGCAAGAGCGAGGTCGCAGAGAGGTGCTGGAAGTATGCGGAAGAACCAACTATCCAGATGCAGATAGCTTAAGTCACCTCAAAATTGTAAGAACCATCTGACACAGACCGAAATTTCCATGTAAAGCAATGCCCAATCTAACAAGTAATAACAATCATAGTTAAACAAGCACTGGGATTTGAATTCAAAAGCAATATTTTGGATTTGTCTCATAAAATATTGAACGAATGTTTTGTAGGTGGGAATGATCATAAATGAGGTTTTGAGGCTTTATCCACCTGCAGTGTTTCTAACGCGACAGGCATGTGAGCCAACGAAACTTGGAAGGTTCTCAATTCCTGCAGGCACTCAACTTGTGCTTCCGATCCTCCAAATCCACCATGATCCCGCTTTGTGGGGAAATGATGCAAACGATTTCAACCCAGGGCGATTTAGTGAAGGAATTGCAAAGGCTGCAAAGCATCCAATGGCATTCATGCCCTTTGGATCAGGTCCAGCTATATGTGTGGGTCAGAATTTCGCCTTGTTAGAAGCAAAATTAGTGTTGGCTATGATTCTGCAAAAGTTTTCTTTTGTCACTTCACCTTCTTATACTCATGCTCCTTTGGTTTTACTTACTCTACGACCTCAATACGGAGCTCAGGTTATCTTCCACATGGACTAATATCTGAGAATAGGACTGCCGAGAAACTCCTCTAATATTGAATTTTTTACTGTCATTACAATATGTTATAGTCTTTATCTATCACCAAGCCTCAATAGTACAGAGGTCGAATAGTATCTCAAATTAGAAGTTCTGGGGAAAATCAAAATCTCTCGACATGTTGCAATACCCTTGTTTCCTAATTTATGGAAAGGAAAGGGCTCGGATGAAGTCCTATGGACCTTATGAATTCTAAACCTGAATGCCATGACTATAGTAAATTTGTTTTATAGACTAATAAATTATAATTGATTTTGCTATTAAAATATGTTTTCATATGAAGAATGATGATTAATGCTTCATGAATGTTAAATGAGATTATGATAATGATTAGGGATTAAGGGAGATCTTCAAAATAATTATGGAACTTGCTAAAATTTGGTTAGTTAGGAGCACCATACCCATGAGAAGAGGTGGATAGTGTTGAGAGGGTTGAGACTGTCCACAAGCAGATGATCCTTGGAACATTGAAGCTGAGAAACTTGATCCACGATCTTGTTTGGCAGATTGACAACACTTGGACCCACAAGTTGGGGAGGAAGTAGGGGTTGGGACTCTAACAACCATGCAAGGAGCATTGCCCCAATGGTCAAGAAGCTCCTACAAATGTGAAACTTCCAATGCAACTTTGCAAGCACTAGATCTACATAAGCACATTAGAGCAATTCATAACTTTAATGTATAAAAAAGGTGAACGCCAATTGAACAACCAAGAAAAATAGTTGAATATCTATATATTTTCAAATATGAAAGATCAGGAGTAGAGTGCTCTTATTGGCTGAGGACCTATTCATGATGGCATTATCTCCACTAATGTATGGGATCTAAACTTGATGATTGTGATCCCCCTTCTACCAATGTTGATCTTATCACTTAGCAGTTTTATTTATGTTTACAGCTGATCAAACTTTACCCTTTGTTTATTTTCAACTTTTGGATAGACTTGGTCCCACCTAAACTTTGAGGGTGTCCCTTTCTACCAACCACTTTTGTTTTAATAGTGTATCATTATCTTTTTTATTAAGAAAAAGTAGTATATGACTTGCTCATCAAAAAAACATTATGAAAGTAATGATAATTGAATATGATCTTTAGATTATTAAATGCTTCATATTAATGTTTTTTTAAAGATATGAAGATCTTGCACGATATGAAGAGCCCAAGGAATGAAAAAATGATTGACATAAGAAAATCTTATATTATCATTTTATGGAATTAATGTATTGTCTTGATCAACTAATGATATTTGTAAGGCGAAAAATCAAAAAAATTGCATAAGTACTATTGGTGCTTAGAGTTGCAGGTCCCAAATCATTAAATCCAAATCATTCTTTGAGCATCAAGGGTTTCAAACTCAAATCAATAAACCTCTAACATATGATCAAGTAGGGCAACATTGGACCAATTTACTAAGGCAAGTAATACCTTCAATTGTGGGCTCAACTACACCCATGGGGCTTCCTTAGTGGTATCTTGAATAGGATTAAACACAATTGAAGATATATGAGTGGATAAATTGATGTAGTAGTACCTAGTGTATGCCTAACCCCAAAAGTTGTCACTAGGCCAAGGAGTAACCTATTGCTATAACCTTTATTAAGTTAATATGTACATCACTACATAATAGCAAGATGTGGGTATGCACTACATGATTCTCCATGATCATAACACTTATGAATCACTGAAGATATTTTCCATGGTTATAATATTGAATCATGAAGTGCATATAAATTTACTTCCTACTCCTACTCTACAAGTGTAAGATGTTTTCAGTTTAGGTGCACGGTGGATCATTACTTCTAGGACTACTGCCTATTCATTGGGTCATAGAATCACAACCCCCATGAGAAAACAAATTAAAATTCTAAACATCAATTTAGAAATGAACAATGGAAACAAATATAAAATAAAAGATTCTTGTGAGTTCAAATTTAAGTTCAAACAAAGCAATAAAATAAACAATGAAAGAAAATATTACCAAAAACTCTAATATGACTTGATTTGCTCCAATTATGTTTGAATTTGGATTCTCTTTACTAGAAGATTAACTATTTTGACAACATATAGTTTTCTCAATTTGTGATGATGAAATGAATGAGAGGGTATCTCAATTTGTGATGATGAAATGAATGAGAGGGTATCTCAATTTATAGATTTTGGGAGAGATAATGGATAGTTGAGATATGATGGAGGATGAATGAGAGGATTTCGAGGACTAAGATTGAGGAGAGAATGGAGGGTTGAGATGAAGGTTGTTGGAATGTGAAGGGATAGGATGCATTTAAACTAAGTTTAGTAAGTTTAGTAAGTGGTTTCAACTATGATAGACCTAAGGGACAAGTGTACATATATCTCCTTTATTCTAGGAATTGATGTACATAATAGTGGAACCACGAGGAAAGGTATTCCTAGGTGTTCTTTATTCTTTGAATTGGTGGAGAGAATATTGGAACCCTAAACCATCAATAATTTCAAGAGAGAGGAGGGAGGGAGGGAGAGACACACAAAGATACATAGAGACACAAAGAGAGAGGGAGAGAGAGTAGAGACAAAGAGATAAAGATAGAGAGAAAAATAGGCATAGAGAGATATATGTAGGGCAAGGGAGGGATGGAGGGAGATGTAGATAGGGAGGGAGGGTGAGGTAGGTAGAGAGAGAGGGAGAGGGTAGATAGAAGTAGAGAGGTGTTGATGTGTTTTTTATGCACTTCTCAACACAGGAAATACATAGATGCACTATCTCTCTTAAAAGACAATCATCCACAATCAAATTGTAGAACACTATCCCAAGGTCTCTAATGTCAGGTCTTGACAATATTTGGAATATCTCAGTTGTTTTATGTGATTTTTCTAGAATCACAAGGTGGACATACGGAGGAGTTACAAAGATTGGGAAGTTGGGTCTTGAAATAGAGTTCCTAAGATGGGGAAGTTGTGTGTTTGATGTAGGTTAAAACAACAGTCTTGAACTCCATTTTATCATTGGATTTCACTCTACAATGTGCAATGAACCTTGCCTAAGGTTACTCATTAAAAAAAGGAGAAAAGGGCAGGGGAGAGAGGAAGTTCCTAGACCTGAAACTACAAATGAATAGTGATCATGGTGGCTGCTATAGTAGACAAACTCTCTAAAACTAAGTTTTGCTTGACCAAGAGAACCTACAACTACACAAAACTAGTACAATCTTCTAAGGACTGTAGACTTTTAGATTATACACACACATCATGCACATGTAATTGAACTAAGTTGCAGCAATGAAGTAAAGAGCTCAGACTAGCTTTACAAAGTGACTCATCATCAATGAATCACAAAAAGCATGAGCTGGAAATTCATCAAATACTGAAATAGCAATCACCATCACCACTTCCATTCAAGAAACTAACACCTAAACTAATAGGGAAGTTGAACCATGCATACATAAATAGAAAACTCAAAAGGAATACCCATAAATCATGCAATGTTGCTTTCTATTGCTGCAGAATGTCTTTACATCAATTCTCCAACCCATTTCAAATGAGGGGAAAGCCCCTATTTATAGTTTTTCAAATCCCAAATGAATGGCTAGGATTAATTCACAATGAGTGGCCCAGATTTGATTTACATTAGGGTTTCACCTACCCCCCATTATCCAGCAATTTTAAAATACATCTTTGTCTTTTCCCTATTTTTTCATCTAGTTCTCAGGTGTTCTAGCAATTTTGTCATTTAGTTGATTGCCCTTTTACTGTAGCTAAAACTATCTGAAAGATGCCTTCTTACTTAATGTGCTTGCAGTGTTCTTCCTTGGATCAAACGAGCCCCTCAACGATTGGCATCAATGGATTGGTTGCCCCTGATTCGAAGGACAGGTCATCATCATCTAGTGAAAAGTAGGACAGCTCCCTCATGACTTCTTCAAGGCCACCCCCTTGCGTTTTTGTCATTGAATTCCTTGGCATAGGCCTTCTTCTAACATTGACCCTATTGGTGGGTGCTAGGGGGAGAGGCGAACATGAAATGAATGGTGACAGGAGTTATGTGCATTCCTTGTTCAGCTTTCTCAATGGGTCTCCTCGACAGACCCACAGTAGGCTTCTTGAATCCTGCATACATGAAGTGTCGTAAGTGCTTTCATACATAACTCAAGGAAAACGTTAGTCAAATCTTGCAAAATCCTTGTTAGATCCATCCATGCATCATCAAAAGATCATAATATTCATATTTGGAGCTCATTTGGGCCATAAACATTAATGCAGGCCCAAGGGGGTGGGCAACGAACGGGGGACAGAAAACCGGAAGGGAAATTCCTGGACCTCACAAAACTTAGCAAAACTAAGATTTTTCAATTATAGTGCATGGGAAAGGGGAAGGAAGAGTGCCCAGAAAAACTTCTTCAAGATTGGACTCATTTGAAAAAGGTGGAAGCTTGGAAGGGGAAAGTCGGAGGGTCACCACCCTTTTGAAAAGGCAATGAGCACACGACAATCTGGACAACGATGAAGGGGTGGAGTCCCAGAAACGGCCACGGAGGGGCCAGGTTCTGGAGGCCAGGTCACCGGGGGCCAGTGGATGTTCAAAATGGCCACAGAGGGATGGAGTCCCAGAAATGGCCACGGAGGGGCTAAGTTCTGGAGGTCGGGTCGTTGAGGCTCCACAGATGTTCAAAACGACCATGAAGGGACGGAGTCTCAGAAACGGCCACAGAGGGGCCGGGTTCCAAAGGTCAAGTTGCGGGGGGGGCAGTGGATGTTCAAAATGGCCATGGAGGAACGGAGTCCCAAAAACGGCCACAAAGGGGCCAAGTTCCGAAGGCCGAGTCGCCAGAGCTCCATGAATGTTCAAAACAGCCACAGAGGGACGAAGTCCTGGAAATGGCCGCAGAGGGTCTAGGTTTCGAGTGTCAGGTCGCCAGGGGCTGGTAGATGTTCAAAATAGCCAAAGAGGGATGGAGTTGTAGAAGGAAATTTTTGAAACCCTCGAAACTTAACAAAACCTTGGCAATTCACTTAGGCACCACAAAAACATCCCAAGTCCACACAAAAAATTTCCCCAAAGTCAAAAATGTACAAAAAAGCGAATCGAGCGATTAGGGACCAAGTCAACAAGAACAAGACAAAAGGCAGAAAAGGGATGAGGGACTTTGTTTCTCCCCGGATTTGAATACCTCAAGTAGGTGAATTTGGTCAAAGGAATTTGATTGTTTGAAGGCACATGACCAATTTGGGCTTGGAAAATGGGACACACAAAACAAGATAGGAGCAAAGCAACCTGTCAAAAGCAAAAAGAGGGGGTCCCTTCCCACAGTAGGGCATGTGTGCAAAACATGCACAACAAATGGCGACTCACTGGGGAAATGCTCCAGAGCATTTCGATGAAAAATTAGAATCACAAACCCAGAATCTCTGGTTCCGACCTTCACACTAGGGAAAACAAACCAGACACTCAACTAAAGGATCAAAACCACTAGCCAACCCAACCTTTAGTACACTGAAAATCCAAGTGTGTGCAATTGCATTAATTCTCATTCTTCGGTTGCTACATGAACCAAGCTCCATCAAGTCAAGCTACGTAGTTTATTCTAACTCCAAAAGCATCCGGGACATTGCCTCACTGCCAGTCAGGCATCCATAGCCTCGACGAGGTTGTCACTATGATTCTCCTGAACATTGCTCTACTATCAGCCGAGCGTCCATAGCCCCGGTAGAGTTGCTCGAATACCCCCGAAAAGTTGAATTTTATCTTTCTTTTAATTTTCAATGTTTTCTTTCTTTCTTTTGTTTATTTTCTTTTGATTTTCAATTTCCAGTTCCTTTTATTTCAACCTGCAAGCATTGAAGCTCCCACTCAGGGTTGAGAATCACAGTGCCACTGAAGCAAAATTTTAGATTTTTCACTTAACTAGACTTCATAAAGGACCAACAAGGACTATCAGATTCTTAAGATGTGTAAGAGCTATAAGATTTTAGAATACATCAAAGTTAGACTAAACCAACAACTTATCCTCTTTAAATCAAACACCTAGATCACTTGACACTAATAGAAGACCTTCACCATCCACTCTGAAAACTTGATTAGAGTTTGACAAAGAAATACGTAGAAAAACCCCAGGTGATAAGTATGGTTGTTGTGTGCATAGATGTTCCCAGCTAAAAGCAAAGGGACCCCAAGCAAAGCAATAGCAAAGCAAAAACAAACAAAAAGAAAACAACCTACATCACACCAACTAACCTAAGGAAAGTGGGAAAGTAGAGTATTTACAAGAAACCTATACTACTCAAAACGAGCTATGTACAAAGATATTTACAAAACACTATGTTCAGGTAGGGCGAGCTGACATTAATGTTCATTGGATTTTGTAATGCATGCACAAGCAAATGGGCAATCGTTATTGTTCTTAACCATGCAAATTTATCTTTATATTTTGAAAAAAGAAATTCAATGTTGCAGCACTCAAGTTCAATCATGCCATCATGAAAAATCAGCAATTGAGGAGGCCTGATGAACCCATGGTCAATCCATAAACATGTTTTCCTTCCCTCGTTGCCATAATCAAAATGAAATATGCAGTTGTAAGTATTCATAGGATTAAGGAAGGATAGAACCTAGATGTCATCATGTAGAGGTGGCAGTGTTGGATAGTTGAGAGCAAGAACAACATTGTCGACAGGTGCATTGGCCACCTCCGGTGGAGGCACTAGGTGGTGTAGTATTTCATGCATGAAGCCTACATAAGGTAGGGAGAAATGGGTAGCAAACACCCTTTCCAATATTTGTGTGGGATCAACAACCCCTATTGGTTGTTCTTCAAGGAAGTACACCTCATCTCGCTGATCTTCTACAAACCTAGTGTCCACTTGATTGCTATCCTCAAATGGAAATATGTTGTCCCAGTTCCTCTCCCAGGTGTCAGCCTTATTTTCGTGATGTTCAGTGTCATGGGATGATGACATGCACGAATCTATCCTATTGTAGCTATCTGAATATGAATGAGGATCAGCAATGATCAAGGCAGAAGAACCACCCGTTAAATCGTGTAATTGACCGAGCATGTCATGTTTGTTGGCAGCCATTGAAACACCTCTGTCTTTGTCTTTTTCTCTTTGTTGTTCATGCATCTCATCATGACGTTCACTCATTTCTTCTTGGTCAACATTGTTGTAGATAGAGAAGGAACCCCTCTCCCACTCTGGAGGCTCTAGTATTTCATCAACAGGAGGGGCAAGTGGTATGCCTTCATCGCTACCGTCTTTTGGGATGTGCTCTTCCTCAGAATAAGCATACCTCCGTAGTATAGTTCCCAATGGAAAGAAGTCATAAATTGATGACACCTCATCAAGGGGACCAAAATTCACTATGCAATCTCCCTCCAAATACTCACCAAAAAATCCTATCGTCCATGGTGCACAACTGCTCTTCAAGAGGAAGAACTTCTTGATGACTGGTGGACAACATTCCCACTTGATCTACTTCATCACTCGGAGGCTTTAGATTGTGTTATCGTCCTTCTTCTATTGTTGTCCCAACATCCTCTTGAGGCCTGCCTTTAGCTGAATCATCACTCTGTTCACGCTCTTGGTCTTCTACTTCAATCCGAGCAGCAAGTAGAGGAGGTGGGGTGTTTGGCTGCTCCACTTGTCCTCTAACTTGTTTGTGAACTTCAAGTGTGATGAATCATGAAGTCTACACCAATTTGGTAGCAACAACACCTCCAAATCCACTTGAAATCTTAGTTCGGACCAATCCTTTGCTAATCTAGAGACAAGTTGGTCATATCTTTCCACTATCAAGTCCTCACCATCACTTGAAAAATAAGCTTGATGGTAGAAAGCCATAGCGAGTGGTTGTTCCCACTCCTCCAAAATTTCATTTTCAGATTCTCGATCGCTTTCATTGATAAAGGAGAGGTCTTCTAATCTGATTTCACTTATACCTTCATCATTATTTTTTGTTGCTCCAAGGTTGTCAACATTTTCTTCTTCATGTTCTTCAGCATCTTCATTGGTTGTCCCAGCATGCACTGTTGCAAACTTTTTTGACTTGTCTTCAACTTCCAATGACTCCTCTTCTATATTAGAGGATTTCTCTTTGCTAATAGAGGAAAGGCTTTCCAACTCCCTTCCAACTGAATTTTCATCACAGCATTCTGCTGTCCTACTAAAATCAACCTCTTCCTTTTCATTTTCAGCTTCAACATTCATTGTCCCAACACTAGTTTGTGTTGAATCCCTTCATTCCTCTTTGATGTGCTCTCCTCAAAATGTTGAAAGCTCTTTGGCCTCTTGGGATGACTCGTCCTCCTTGATAGTTAACTACTCCAACTTTTTTGAACAACCCTTGACTTGAGTGATGACATTGTCACATGATGGACATGTAAATTTTGAATGTGGTGCATTGTGAAATCTACACCAACTTTCTATTAGTACTTCCTCCAATCTTGGTCCATCCTTGCTGCTCAAATGTTACCGGATCAGCTCCTTGAATGCTTTGGCTGCCATGGTTGTCAACTCTTTCTCTGGGTCTGTAGGAGCTAAATGGTGGTATATTTCCCAAAAAGGAATTTCTCCTTGCAATACTCTTTCGATCCTGCTCAGAAAAGTGAGACACTCCAATTCATTATGCCTGTGAGTGCAATGGATCTGACATCTATCCGCCAACATGAATTACTGGAATGGCTTCATCAATCTCTATTTCAAATCTGCATGCAGCTGAGTGATGTCAATTTGTGCATGCTACTCCATTTTGACTCAGCTTCTTTTGCCTTCAGAATTTTTTGACTTTAGCATTAAAAGAAATCTCCTATCTTAGATGTCTTCTTTGAAAGTGTTTTTTTCAACTTCCAACTTTCAGCTTTGTAGCCTCAACATGCCATGCCCTCCTTCTAGCACCAGTTCTGTTGATGTGTTTTTTATGCACTTCTCAACACAGGCAATGCATAGATGCACTACCTCTCTTGAAAGACAATCTTCCACAATCAAATTGCATAACACTATCCCAAGGTCTCTAATGTCGAGTCTTGACAGTGCTTGGAATATCTCAGTTGTTTTATGTGATTTTGTTGGAATCACAAGGCGGACTTACGAATGAGTTACAAAGAATGGAAAGTTGGGTCTTGAAATGGAGTTCCTAAGATGGGGAAGTTGTTGTGAGTTTATTGTAGGTTCAAACAAAAGTCTTGAAGTCCATTTTATCATTGGCTTGAGCTCTACAATGTGCAATGAACCTTGCCTAAGGTTACTAATTAAAAAAAGGAGAAAAGGGCAGGGGAGAGAGGAAGTTCCTAGACCCAAAACTATGAATGATGGTGGCTACTAAAGTAGACAGACTCCCTAAAACTAAGTTTTTCTTGACCAAGAGAACCTACAGCTACACAAAACTAGTGCAATCTTCTAAGGACTACAGATTTTCAGATTACACACACACATCATGCACATGTAATTGAAATAAGTTGTAGCAATGAAGTAAAAAGCTCAAACTAGCTTTGCAAAGTGACTCATCATCAATGAACCACAAAAAGCATGAGCTGGAAATTCATCAAATACTAAAACACAAATCACCATCACCACTTCCATTCAATAAACTAACACCTAAACTAATAGAGAAGTTGAACCATGCATACATAAAGAGAAAACTCAAAAGGAACACCCATAAATCATGCAATGCTACTTTCTATTGCTGCAGAATGTCTTTACATCAATTCTCCAACCCCTTTCAAATGAGGGGCAAGCCCCTATTTATAGTTTTCCAAAGCCAAATGAATGGATAGGATTAATTCACAATAAGTGGCCCAGATTTAATTTATAATAGGGTTTCACCTACCCCCATTATCCAGCAATTTTAAAATACATCTTTGTCTTTTCCCTGTTTTGTCATCTAGTGCTCAGGTGTTGTACCAATTTTGTCATTTAGCTGATTGCCCTTTTACTGTAGTTGAAACTGCCTGAAAGCTGCCTTCTTACTTGATGTGTTTGCAGTGTTCTTCCTTGGATCAAACAAGCTCGTCAACGATTGGCATCAATGGATTGGTTGCCCCTGATTTGGAGGACAGGTCATCATCATCTAGTGAAAAGTAGGACAACTCCCTCATGCCTTCTTCAAGGCCACCCCCTTGTGTTTTTTTCATTGAATTCCTTGGCATAGGCCTTCTTCTAACACTAACCCTGTTGGTGGGTGCTAGGGGGAGAGGCGAACATGAAATGAATGGTAACATGAGCTCTATGCATTCCTTGTTCATCTTTCTCAATGGGTCTCCTTGATGGACCCATGGTAGGCTTCTTAAATCTTGCATACATGAAGTGTCGTAAGTTCTTTCATACATAAATCAAAGAAAACATTAGTCAAATCTTGCAAAATCCTTGTTAGATCCATCCATGCATCATCAAAAGATCATAATATTCATATTTGGAGCTTATTTGGGCCATAAACATTAATGTGGGTCCAAGGGGGCAGGAAGCGAATGGGGGATAGCAAACCAGAAAGGGAAGTTCCCAGACCTCACAAAATTTATCAAAACCAAGATTTTTTAATTATAGCGCATGGGAAAAGGGGAAGGAAGAGTGCCCAAAAAAACTTCCTCAAGATTGGACTCATTTGAAAAAAGTGGAAGCTTGGAAGGGGAAAGCCAGAGGGTCACTACCCCTTTGAACTGGCAATGAGCACATGGCAGTCCAGACGGCGATGGAGGGGCGGAGTCCCGAAAATGGCCATGGAGGGGCCAGGTTCTAGAGGCCGAGTCACCAGGGGCCGGCGAATGTTCAAAATGGCCACAGAGGGATGGAGTCCCAAAAATGGCCACAAAGGGGCTGGGTTCTAGAGGTTGGGTCATCTGGGCTCCACGAATGTTCAAAACGGCCACAGAGGGGCCAGGTTCCAAAGGCTAGGTCACCGAGGGCCGACAGATGTTCAAAACAGCCACGAAGGGGCCAGGTTCCAGAGGACAGGTCGCTAGGGCTCCACAGATGTTTAAAATAGCCATAGAGGGGCCAGGTTTGGAAGGCTAGGTCATTGGGGCTCCATGGATGTTCAAAATGGCCATGGAGGGGCTAGGATGCTAGGGGTCGGCAGATGTTCAAAACAACCAAAGACAGACGGAGTTCTGGAAGGAAATTTTTGAAACCCCCAAAACTTAACGAAACCTTGGCAGTTCACTTAGGAACTACAAAAACATCCTAAATCCACAAGAAATTTGTCCCCAAAATAAAAAATGTAGAAGAAAGTGAATCGAGCGATCAAGGACCAAGTCAGCAGGAACAAGACAAAAGGCAGAAAAGGGATGAGGGACTTTTTTTTCTTCCCGGATTTGAATACCTCAAGTAGGTGAATTTGGTTAGGGGAATTTGATCGTTTGAAGGCACATGACCAATTTAGGCTTGGAAAATGGGGCACGCAAAACAAGACAGGAGCAAAGCAGCCTGTCGGAAGTGAAACGAGGGGGTCCCTGCCCACGGTGGGGCGTGTGTGCAAAACATGCACAACAAGAGGGAAGGAGGGAGGGAGAGATAGAGAGGGGAGAGAGAAGTGAGATAGAGAGTAGAGAGGGAAGGAGGGAGGAGAGAAGAAAAGAATTTTTCTCACACAAATGCGAGTGTGTTATAACTTGTTTGTGTTTCTATGAAGAGAAAGGGAGGGAGTACGAGGATAACCATTTTTCTTTATAGAAATGTGAGTGTATTATAATGCATTCACATTATTACTTGCTTTGAGAATTTATAACCCTTTTGGTTAGATTTTTCTTGGGCATCCAACCCAAAAGTTTGGACTTACATTTCAATGACCACATATGTGTTTTTGGTAAATTCTAAAAAGATGACACAATGTTGAGTATGCTCTCCATTAGGTTTGCATGTCTTTCAATGTCAAATTAGAAAATAACATATTAACATCAACCTCCCTCTTAGCTAAGTTCTAACCATGTAATTTTTTTTACATTTCAAATATTTTAAGGTTTTGATCTTTAATTTATTTTGCTAGTGTCTCCACTCTTTTTCAAAAACCTATGTATGGTATTTTTTGGTTTCATTTTTACCCGTCCATCAAAATTTGAAACAAATTACATTTTTACAAACTAGACTCTATTCTTTGTACATTAATTTTTTTATTAGTTTCCAAAAATTTAGGGGGAAGCACATCCAATTTTTTGTTTTTCAAGATGTGTCTACTTTGAAAATTAGTAAAAAATCATATATTAATTAAAAAAATCAAGCATATGAACTACATGTTGTTCAGTAAGTTTTCACCAAAGCAATTTTTGAAATACTAAAAAAATAACATTTTAGGGTGGCCACACCAGACACTATGTTATATATTTTAATAAAAACAAGAGAACTTTGTGTGGCCCCTATTTTAACCCCTTAATCTCCACCATTTAAAAAAAAATACTAAGACTTGTTTTTGTTGCATCTTCAAATTTTGAGCAAAAAATATATTCAATTTTTCATCCAAAATTAGTTTTTCCTAATTTAAAAAAAAAATCATCTTAAGACCCCAATTTCCCTACACATACCTATAAGTGTCTTATTCTACCATCACATGGCTTTAATGAATATTGCAAAGTTTTCCTATTTGAGAATTTGCAAAACTCTATCATAACTTGACAAGTCTGGTAGAGACATTGATTGTTAACAAGTTAGTTTTGAACTTGCATCCAACTTACAAGAGAACCCTATTATGACCACACAAATCCTTGAAAAATGTGGAATGAATATGTAGAAGCTAAGAAGACTAGAACACATGTCTTGAAAGAGGGAACTAAATGAAATGAGGTGGCAATAAAGTGGAAAAATGGGTTCTTAGTCAAGGATCTATAGTAGTGACATATAACTTGATACAAAGATGAATATCTCCTAAAGATACAAGCAAAAAAGAAAGCTTAGAGACCCAATCTTCAGTGAAATAAATACCATGACTTAATTATTTTTGATAGTACCATCACCCAATATATTAACAAGACCCAACTATAGTGAAATGAAAATACCAATATAAAAGGTGTTCAATATAGGGTTCCTTATTCACATAATGATGGTACATATTACTGTAGAGAAGAGGGACCTATCACCCCCGAGACTCTAAGTCACGGGAGATCCCCAAGGAACGGGTTTCCCTAAACTACCTTGGGTTTGCTAGACAAATTGAAAAGGACAAAGTAATGAGGCTGAAAAGGAAGGGAAAATAGCTTGTCGCTTTCCTTCTACTAAAACTCAAAAGATTCAACTTCGAAGGTTCGATCTGCTGCCCAGACAGCTCATTGTTTGAGGACGACAACATGGATCTTGGACTCTAGCATGACGCACTGGTGTCTCAAGGACGCGTCGACATCTTGTACAAATAAAGGTCTAGAAAATAGACAAAAAAAACTAACCCACTAACTACTTGATGATGTGATGTTTTATGTTTTGATAGAGAATAGGAAAGTACAAAAACATCAAATATAATGAAAGAAACACTAGAAATAAGCTATTGTAGAAATGAAAAAGAGAGTGGGAAAATGTACATCTTTACCCACAAGTTGATTCTTCAAGTAGCTCCACTCAAAAACACCTACACACATGAAAATGAGAAAAATGTTGGGTTGTGTTCAAGTTTTGCCTTAGTTAGACCCCCGTTTTGGTGTTCCCACCTCTACGGACAACCAAATAACCACAAAATGTAGAAAGTGATATAGAAAGTAGAAAGGAAATAATATTGCTAAGTAGCTCGAGCACAAACAACTAGAATGATACTCAATAAACAAGATGATGCAAATAGACAACAAATAACAATATCACCTTCTCAACTATGAGAATTCAAGGCTAATAGCGGAAGGAAGAAGCTTGACAACCTCCAACGGTGATGGTCTTGCAACAAGAACATGGTGTTGGAGGAAAAATGAAGATCTTGCAGCCAAGGGAAGTGGTGTAGAAGCATAAGAATGAGAGTAGAATAATCTAGAATGCAAGAGAGAGTGAAACAAGCGAGTAGAATCCACGAGAGAGTGAAGGAATGAGAGTTGATAGATTTAAATTAGAAAAAGGGAGGTAGAAGGCTCAAATTTCATCAGTGAAAGAGGTAGGAGATGTTGCAATTTTCACCCAATAGGAAATGTAACATTTCTATGGAATCTACGGGCAGGAATCCTATCAAGACAACAAAATGGCGCACCAACGTTCATGTAGCACATGCACATCCCTAATAGAGATTCCTCCACCAATGCAAAAAGATATGGCTAGGTGGATGGAGCAAGGTGGCAGTGAAGGATTTTGCATCATTGGATTTACATTTTCTAAGGTAGGGGAAATCAAATGAGGAATTTTCCTAGGGGTGCAAATTTGCACCATTACATTTTTCTACCACTTTAGTGAGCTTGCATGTTAGTGCAAATGTGAGGTAAAGTAGAAAGAGGTTGAAGAGAATATACCTTGACTATTGAGGAAGTAGATCTTCAATAGATGGAACATCTAGACATGAAGGAGGTAGCTCTATAGGTTCTCGGTCCCATAGGCCAACCTTGACATGAAAGAGAGAGATGGCCCCACAAGTACTCAGTCCTGTAGAATTGGCTCCATGAGTTCTTAGTCCCACAAAAGTTGAACAAAGGCTCTATGAGTTCTTGATCTCGTAGAAGTTGAACAAAGGCTTTACAAGTTCTTAGTCATGTAGAAGGAAGGAGCAAGGAAGAATTCCTCCTAAGGTCTTCTTCATTGAGCTCATGTCTGGTGAAGGTCATCGATCTCGCAAAGAACATAGACAAAGTCGAGACATCATCCATCGAATTAAACATGCACTTCACTGGAGAGCCATGTGTTATCTGGGTGGGAGAAGGAGGTTCCCAAGATATTTTTCCAACCTCATCAAGAGGGGAAATGATAAACTCATGCGATGTAGGGGCCGCCTCCATCACAAGGACAGTGCAAGCAAAAGTAGGACTAGCTCTCAAAGAAGGTGAGCCCTTCTTCTGACCACCACTCGAGGTGAGGTCATCCTTTAACTTACACTTTACCAGAGGATGTTGGATCCTCATCGAAGAAGTGGAAGTAAAGGAGGGAGAAGATAGAGCCACAATATACACCACCATTATGTTTGGTATGTCGATGAGCTTAGAAAATAGAGGGATGTCTAGGAGGTAAAGAGGGGGCTCCATGGAGGGAACGATGCACACCTACAATCTTTTGGGGTGAGGATCATCAACACCCACCGAGGGAGCTGGAAGCAAAACTAAGGTGAGTGGATCTGAAGCAGAAGGAGCAGAAGGAGACACAACATAAATATGAGCTAGTGGCTCCCCCTCTATCTTCTGTAAGGTAGCTTGTTCAGTAGCTAGATCTTTTCTAATATGCTTGTACTTATGTGCAAGCTTGTTACATTGGCTTCGGGCACTAGAAGTCGTAGCCTGAGAAGAGAAGAGAGGCTCTTGTTCTATCATAGGATTTTCCTCCATAACTGTGGTCGATGGAAGGGTAGCCTCTTGGACAAGGGTAGGAGCAGGGAGCGTAAGAGTGGAAACAACAATAGTGTTGGTGTAAATAAAGTTTCATACCTAGTTAGTTCATTACCAGGGGACTTATTTATATGTTAAGTTTACTTAGGTCCTAGGAATCTTTCTAGAAGGTGTTAGTTGCCATTAGTTGTTATCTTATCTTTTGACTTGTAACAAATGTGACCTAGGTAGTAGTGATAAGTTGTCTCATGTCATATGAGAAAGAAACCTGTCATAATCATATGACATCTTGTATGTCACCTTGGCTATATAACCAAGGAGTCTCTACTACATTGTACACACATATCAATTGAATCATAATTGATAAGAATATAGTTTATTCTTGTCATATTCATATTCTCTCATTGTGCTTTCCATTTGGCCTCTAGATCTTTGCAAGCTATCTCCATAGCCAATTCTAACATGGTATAAGAGTGGGTTGGGTGCCATTGGATTGTCTTTTTTTTGAAGAGAGATGGTAAATCTTGAATAGTTGAGTATGGTCTTCTCTTCCATCATATGATGGTCTGGAGAATTAGAAAAACTTGATAGAAATACCAGATTTTGGGGGTTCCATTTTTGGTTCTTTATTGTAGGTTCAAATCGGAGCTTGTTGGTGCAAATTTGACCTCACCATTCTGTCTGGAGTGTTCGAGAAAGTCAATTTTGCTTTTTATTTCATTCAAATCGGACATACAAGGCCAAATCTATGAGGGTTTAAAATTGAAGGGTGGTTGCCAGATCTAGAAGGTTGCTACATTTTTGGAGCATTTTGGGTCAAATCCAACCCTGCTATAATGTCCAAAAGGACCAAAAACCTTAAGGTAGACTTTCAATTCATCCAAATCAGAGTAGTTGTCTGCTGAGGCAAAAAAAATTTCCCAAGGAACTATACAACCCCCCAAGTCGTTATAATTGTAGGTTGGTACAATTGGAAAAATATTTGGTTGGTAAAAAACTTAATTTTTAATAAAGTTTCTGAAATTATTTTTTCAAAAATATTATATTGTAAGGTCAAATTTTTTTTTGAAAAATTTTTTAAATGAAAAGGTCTGCAAATCATAACGTCTGTAGACCTAACATCCATGGTCTATATCATAGACTGTATTGCAGTGCCAGGAGGGCCCCACGTACCGACTACCTTTGTTTCTCCAAAATTGGTGAAGGTTTTTTAAAAAATCGACGATCATCAACAAAAATCTGGGCAGCTCGATTACAAATTGGTGGTCGGTTTATTAATAACCAGTGAACTTAAAAATACTAGCGGCATAAACACAAAAACCAACAAATATTCCAAGTATCAGCGGCTATAGATTCTGAAGAAGATTCTAGTGACTAAAAAGGAATATTCTAGTATCTAAAAAGCATATCCTAGTGAGAGAGATAACCAACACAGTGACGTTTGTTTGGGCATCAAATTTAACTTCATGTAACACCTGATGGCCATCTAGCCTCAATTTTAAGCCCACATATTGATGACATCAGTATTTTCTAAAAAAAAATTGTCCCCCTCACCAATGAATTTTTCTAATTCGTGGTCCGACTTTGAAGCTTCATAACTTGCTCATTTTGACTCCTTTTTTCGAGCAATTTGTTTTATTTGGGCTAATTTTTTTCTCTCTTCATAGTGATGCAATTAGTTTTTGGTTTTGGTATTTGCATTTTCTAGAATTATAGATTCTCATAAGTGTTGTTGCTTCGTCCTCATTCTTGGAACTCTAGAAGCTCATATCCTGCTCCTATGGTAACATTTTTGGGTGAATTTTTTTTAAAGTGCATATTTTTTTGTGTACTTTCTAGTGGTGTAATTAGTTTGATCTCATTTCTTGTAGAATTTTTACTTTGAGCATGTGGCATATTTTTGGCATTCACATGTACCAAGATCAAGACCACTTTGTTGTTTTTGACAAGTGGCAACTATAAACGCAAAAAGTATAAAGTGCCAAATCAGATATTGCTTGGGGGGTTTTCATGATTGTGTAATTTGGTGGGGTAATCTTGCAGTGGTTGGTTGCTTTCTTTTGCTTGGTTTGTGTTCTTTCCATGGGGAAATCTCAAATTGAACTCCTAACTCCACATAATTATGGTACATGGAGAAAATCAGTATGGAACTATCTCATGGGAAAAGGTCTAATAGGCTATCTAAAGGAAACCATTTCTCAACATACTGATGCTAATGAATTGGCAAGATGGGAGATTAATCATGAGAAAAAACATGGATGTATATGTTCACTAGTCTCATTGGATTTACAATTTCATGTTGAATCATGTAAAACACCTAAAGAGGCTTGGGAGGATTTTGAAAACTTGTATGATAAAACAGATAAGATTAGGGGATATTAGATTGATAATGATTTGATGAATCTTGATCCTAAATGTTTTGACCACATCCAAGACTACATCTCCAAAGTTAAGCAACTAAGAACATAGTTGAAAGAATGCAACATTGATAAAGAGGATTTACAATTGATTATGAATGTGTTATCCAAGCTTGGTCCTGAGTATTCAATGTTTGTTTCTAGATTTCATATGTTGAACATGACAACTGAGAGGGCAGGTGAATAAGTTGTCACCAAATTAAATATCTTAACCATTTACCAAAACAAGATCCAAATGCTACATAAATGATTTAACAATAGATGCAAAAACCGAAAGTCATCACATAAACATGGTAACACCAGATATACGTGGAATCCCCAATAAGGGAAAAACCACAGTGAGGATTAACTCACACTATAGAGAATATTAAAACTAATTACAAAAAGGCTTGCTATCTGAAATAAGGCTCATTGCCTGAGATAAGGCTCACTATCTAAAATGAGGCTCACTACCTACAATAAGGACTCATTTTCCACAGGGCTACAACCCGAAGATACAAAAAGATGGCTCATCGCTAGAATACAAAAGTTATGGCTTATTTCCAAAAATGAATTGATGAATTACACCTTTCATGTGTTGAATTCGGTTCCATATGAAGCTCTATAAAGGTAGTATTGCATATCAGTAATTGCTCAATAATTATGTTATGATCACACACTTATTTTCTTCACTTGCTTCGCTTATTCTGGTCTGTTTCATTCTCTCTTTGACCATTTTTATTACCACACACTTTTTTGTCTCTATATCCTTCTTTCTTTTCTTTTCATCTTTTTTCATCTTCTTTTTGGAGACACACACACACACATATGTGTGTGTGTGTTTGTATCTTACTTATCAATTAGGTCGGCCATGTATAAGGTTAACACATTTCTTATGTCAGCCAAATTATCCATAGGACATAATTAGCCCACATAAAGTATTGCACACACTAAGATGACCAAGATCTTCAAATATCTTAATCATAGCTTGTCACACGTTAGAAATCAGACCTAGAAACCAACATATTGGACCACATATAATGGTCATCTTCGATAGGAAATAATTTCTGATAAGCAACTCATACATACAATACAATGTTGACATCAATGACAACCTACTGACATTAATGACAACCATTTGATGCAACCTTCAACTTCCAACAATCTCCCCCTTTGTCATTGATGGCAACACAAGATGTGAAAAGCCAACAACAACATCCTTGTAAATCTTTTGATGGGATGAAATGATTTTCATTCTTTCCACATGCTTCCTCTCCCCCTTTGACATCAATAACAAAAAAAGAGTTCTATCTCCCCTTTGTTTCAAAAATTTTACAAAAAAAGCTATCAAAAATGGTTCTTTACCTCAATCCTTCTTTCCTTAAAATATTTTTTTGTATTTTTATTTTAGTTCCAAAAGATATGTCTTCCAAGAATCCACTTCCAACTTGATGCTTAGACAAATACTATCATTCTTTGCTATTGAATCAATTGTTTCTAGAAGAGTATCTGGAATAGCAATATTATGTGCATTATTCTCTGCATCCATCAGGAGATTGGAAAGTTGTTCTAATATTAACTCAATTATCTCTTTAACTTTCCAAAAGGTCTTCACAATACCATCCTTTTGTACGATAGTGACTACAAGATCAAATTGTAAGGAATTGATACTTTTCTTTTGTGTTCCATCCTTGTCATTAAGAACATCATATGTTTTTCCAATAGAATTTAGTTCATGCTCAATAGTATCAATTTTTGCTCTATAATTTCCAATAGCAGTAGGTCATCGAAGACAATACCTATACACATTTACACTCTTGATGCAAGTTTTTAGTTCATTTATGCTCTCAGTCAATCTATTTTGTACATTTTGGCATCTTTCTTCCATAGCCAATTGAATTTTGTCTTTTTCTACTGTTTCACCAAATGACTATTCCCTTAGTCTGTCTTTAGTCTGCTCAATCAATACTTCTGGTAAAGTAAATGTCAATTCTCTTAGATTAATATCATTATGAATTATGTAAATAACCAAAGCACCTATAATCGCATCATGTTCATATGATGGTCAAGACAACCATGCATCTCCAATCTTCTTCAATCCATCAGATTTCTCAAGAATCTTTAACACCTTTTCTTTAGTAACATCTTCATCATCATCATCCGTTGATACCAAATCAAATGCTTCTGCAATTTTTGCTTCCTTTTCTTCTTTCTTCTCCTCTTTCTTCATCTTCTTAATTTTTGGAGGGGGACTTGAACTGATTCTTCTTTCTTTCCTCTTTCCAGAGGAGAATCCTACCTCAAACATCACAATCGGACTAGAAATCATACCCTCACTCCATGCATTTATTTTGATTTCAAAATATTCCTTACAAATATTTTCCTTTTCTGCTAGACATTCTAAATATTTGTAAACTTGCTTCCCAACTGGTATGACTGACTTCCACACAACATACTCTTTCAATGGTAATGATTTCAAAAAATACATCATCAAGCATATAAACAAAGATCCAAAGTGAAAAGGATAATTGTCATTCTTTTTTATGGTTATATTTTCCATTAATTGATTCCTCAGTAACTCACACAAGTCAAAATCCTCCTTTTTCTCAAACATTTGATGTGCAACTTAAGTGAAAATGAAAATCGCCGAAGTGGATCCTTCCCTATTTCTAAAATAAATCTTATATGAAATGTCATATGCCACATACCTTATCACTTGGTCAATTATAGTGTGAATTATAAGTTCCCTTTGATCTCCTGTTACCCCAATTAGGGCTTTGACCTCTTTGTTCTTTATTGACTTCTTGACTGGAATGGGTCCATTATTGCATAGTCTTGTTATTGTTGCAATTGATTCCTTCGTGATCTCATAGGGTTTGTCAAAGATCATCTGATCACCTTAAATTATACTTAAGATAAACCGAACAATGTCCACATTCAAAAAGTATGGAAATTCCCTCCAAATTTCTAAACCCTTGTGCCCTAAATTCTTGACCATTTTCATTTTCTCAACTGAAAGAGAAGTCTCAAGATTTCAAATCTTTTTGTGATCAAATTAATCAATTTGTAACTTACTCAATTTCTACAATTCGTTTCTGTGCGTATTAAATACCACCATTTCCTTTGACTCCATTGCTTCAGCCTTGTTCTTTGTACTTTTGCTTGCCAATGACCCTAACTCTTCCTTAACACATTCACTTCAAAAAGAAATGACTACTCAAACTTCCTTATTTAACTTATCATTTTTAGGGTTTCATCATAAAGGATAATTTATTTCTTGTGACATCACCATCTGTACTTTATTCTATTAGTTCCTCCTTCTGCCAAAGCTATCAGCCAATTTGTGAAATGTCCTATAAGAAAAAAAAATCTCTACAAATATTTTCTATTGCTTATTTTCTACCATAATTTTCTTCATTTCCTTCATAATGAAAATTCACAACACATATCCTTGTGTCATTGCATGACACCTCATATATCGAGGGTTTGATAGATTTTTCTGTGACTTCTCCCCCTGAAGCCATTACTAGATTCAGTTCATAGAAGGGGTATCTACACCGGATGTAGATACAATATTATTTGATTTGTCCTTGTTCTCAAGTTCTTCTTTCTTTCTCCAAATCTTTTCTATTTCTCTCCCCACTTCTTCTAGATCTACCTTGTTCATAAATTTGTTCTTTTGTTCTAGATTTAGTTTCTTCCCAATATTGCTTTCATAAATTTTTGAGATATGTCCTAGTTTGTTGCAAGAGTGGCACATAACAAATCTTTGATCAAGAGAGTATGTATTCATCTTTGTCCTGCACTGATTAACCTTGTGTCTAAAGATATTTCATATGTAACAGTAGCCTTGAAAAGAATGAATTCTTCTACCGGTATTAAACCTGTTCATCATTATATGTCTTCTACATTTGACAGATTTATGTCAAAACTTGTTCCAAACATAGCATTGTCCACCAAAGAATCTAACATATTGACTCATTCTATTATGGTCCATCATACTTCTACACTTTGTTGCTCTATGTCTAAATTTATTGCAAGAGTAACAAAAACCATTAAAAAATGGGTACCTTTGATCATTAGGTTGTAAGATGGATATCCTTTCGGTATTGATCCTTCAATTCTTTCCTTGATAAGTACTACCTTGAAATTTCCTTTAACTATGGGTGAAGAGCAATAATGGTTTACAATTTGATGAAGGAAAACTAAGAAAAAATGACCCCATGGCAAAAAAATTGGATTTAGGGGTTCAAATGAACCTACAAGTTCGGTCGAACCCAAAAGGGGTTCGCTCGAACTAGGGTTCGAGCAAACCCATTAATTACTGGGCCCACATTTCCCACCCAAAAAAACAAAAGGAAATGCATATTGAAGGGTGGTTTGCTTGAACCCCTAGGGGTTCATACAATCCTCCCTTATTCCTCATTCTCCCCCTAAAACACAAAAAAAACTTAAATTTTTTCACTTCGGAACTCGGTTTGAACATGAAAATGGTAGAGACTTCACAAACCCAACTGGAATCAAGTATTCCTCTAAACGAGCTATCCAACGAATATAATTTTAATATGTTTTGGTTTTATTATGTATTTGTTTTTTTACTTTTATTAAACATAGGTTTTTCATCGAAAATGAAGGTCTATGTTATGCACATGTGGAAAAATAGCAGATTATCAAAAACAAATTGAAAAATATGAGTGCACTAGATATTGAAGTCCTTGATCCAAAAAAAAATTGAATTTTGATATATACAAAAAAATTTACACATTATAAGGTCACACTATGTCTGAATTGTAATTGGTTTGACTTTGAAACTTGATTAAAGAAAAAATATTTAATAAAAAACTATCTAACCAAGTGGAAGCACTAGATATTGGAGTTACAAATCTAAATTCGAAAGAATTAGAATTTTATCCTTCATGGAAAAAAAGTTGTGTTATACGGTGTACGTCACTTTTAAAAAATGTTGTTTTCTAAAAAAAAACTAGTTTTCGAGGGAGATGGAAAAAAAAGTGCAATATGATTCCAAATATTTTTAGAATCTACATACAAAGTGTGACGAAACTCTAGTTTACATCATCTTCAAATTCCTCACGGTTTAGCCGCTATAGGTGCCCGAAAGTGAAGAAATAGTTAAAAAAAATTATTTCAGTGTCTAGTTTGGCCAAAAATTGTAAACCACTATTGTGGGGTCACCCCTATTTATTTTGTTGAAACTAGGATTAATCTTTGAACTTTGTCCTTCTTTGAGTCCTAGACCACCTTTATCCTTTGCAGGCTTCTAAGATGAAATCAATTCATCAAGCATTGTTGAACTTATCTTAAATTTGTCTTCAAAACTTCCTTCCTTTTTCAAATTAGATTTAAGAGTTACTACTTCCTATTCAAGATTATCACAATTTTCTATCTTTTGGTTGATGATTTATTTGCTTTGTTCAATTTCCAATTTCAGATTCTCTTCCACCTTTTTTCTTTCTTCAAGTTTCATCCTTAGATTTGCAGCAGTCTCCTTTGCTTCTTTTAGTTCTTGGTAAAATTCTTTATGTTTCAACTTAAATTTTTGGATCTGATTTCTTAGTTTCTAAATGCATTCACCTACTTGTTTTTCATTTTATTTTAGATCTTCAGTCTTAGACTATGAGGTCTTTGTTCTCAATTCTTCATCTAATTCAAATCCCTTCATCATTTAGTTCAATCTGCCAAGATCTCCTTCAAGTTGTTAAACTCATTCCAAAGGACCTCGCTCTGATACCAATTGTTGAACAAGACAACTGAGAGGGGGGGTGAATAAGTTGTCACCAAATTAAATCTCTTAACCATTTATCGGTACAAGATCCAAATAATGCATAAATTATTTAACAATAGATGCAAAAACTAAAAGTCATCACATAAACACAGTAACACTAGATTTATGTGGAAACCCCAATAAGAGAAAAAAAATGGTGAGGATTAACTCACACTATAGAGAATATCAAAACTGATTACAAAAAGGCTCATTGCCTAAAATAAGGCTCACTTCCTGAGATAAGGCTCACTGCCTAAAACAAGGCTCACTGCCTACAATAAGGACTCACTGTCCACAGGGCTACAACCCAGAGATACAAAAAGATGGATCACCATGAGAATACAAAAGTTATGGATTATTGCCAAACGTGAACTAATGAATTACACCTTTCTTGTGTTGAATTAAATTCCAGATGAAGCTCTATAAAGGTAGTACTGCATATCAGTACTTTCTCAATAATTTTTTTCTAATCACACAGTTATTGTCTTCACCTGCTTCACTTATTTTGGTCTGTTGCATTCACTCTTTCACCCTTTTTATTACCACACACTCTTTTCTCTCTATATCCTTCTTATTTCTTTTCTTTTCATCTTTTTTTCATCTTCTTTCTGGACACACACAAACACACACACACACACACACACACACACACACACACACACACATATATATATATATATATATGTATGTATGTATGTCTTACTTATCAATTAGGCTGGCCATGTATAATGTTAATACATTTCTTATGTTAGCCAAAACATCCATAGGACATAACTAGTCCACATAAAGTATTGCACATGCTAAGTCGGTCAAGATCTTAAAATATCTAAATCATAGCTTGTCACATGGTAGGAACCAAACCTAGAAACCAACATACCAAACCACATATAATGGTCATCTTCGATGGGAAATAAATTTTGGTAAGCAACTCATATGTACAATACTATGTTGACATCAATGACAACCTACTAACATTAATGACAACCATTTGATGTAGCCTTCAACTTCCAACATCATACCCATCGACTTTCTATGGGAGCATCATATGTTGATCCTAAGTTTGATGACATTTCAAATCTCATAATCCAAGAGGAAGCTAATTTAATGAACATGGGTCTAATCATGTCTTCCAAGTCACAAGCATTGTTGGTTAGTGAGTCTAAGGTACAGAAAGAATCAATGAATATTGATAAGAAGAAAATGAACAAAATGAACAAGCCACATAAAGAATCAGAATCCTCACCCTCAAAAGGAGAAAAATATAAGGAGAGGCCTACTTGTGCATATTGTGAGAAGAATGGACATGAAGAAAACTATTTTTATAAGAAGGATATTGATGAGTTGAAAAACCTTCTCAAAAAGAATCATATTGATTTTCCTTCTAGAATGTTTGAATCATCTCCTTCAAAATAGTCTAAAAATAACAAAGGTCAAGCATCTACATCAAGATATAAAGGGCATGTTATTTGTGGTCTTTCGGGTCATGGATCAAGGAGATGGCTTCTAGATTCAGAAGCATCTCATCATATGGCATCTTTGTAGTTTATATTCTCTTATTTTTAGCCTTGTACTATGTCTCCTATTTTGATGGGAAACAATACATACATGAGTGTAATTGGGAAGTGGATCTATTAGTTTTGGGGACAATATTGTCTAGGATGTTTTGTGTGTTCCTCATTTGATGAACAATCTTATTCCCATATATCAAATTACACATGGTGGAGATGGGATGACTGTGGAGTTCACACCTAATTCAGTCATAATTCGAGACTTGGAGAGTCAAGAGATCATTGCTACTGGGGTGGTTGATTATTCATCTTAGTTGTATACCTTTGCATATTTTTCTTTTGATGATGACATTGTTCCTTTGAATATTGATCACACTTCCAATATGAACCATGATTCAGAGGAGATATTTGGCTTCTTGAACTTGGGTGTTCTCACATTAGATCTAGTTCTTGAGTCATACATTTCAGCTCCTCCATCTACTGTTGCAGTTGATGATGCTTGTGTTACTACATGTGTGGCTTCTTTTGATTCAATGCAATAGGATATTCATAGTCTTTTAGATTTGGCTACTTGTGATGGCTTCTTGACAGGTATTCTAGACTTGTTTGTGGAGTCTCATATTGCAGATTTGGGGGACATCATTGATAAAATTCATCTTCTATTTGATGGAGAATATCCTTCTTTAGTTGTTGTGAGGGAAAACCTTGAACCTCTTGTTCATTCTCTATATGATCATTCTTTGCAATTTGACATGACTGTAGATCCTTTTGGACATCATTTGGAGGAGGCTTCTTTATCTTTAGAGGGGATGTTCTTGTCTTTGGATCATGTTCTACAGGCATCTCTACTAGATCCTGGAAATTCCTCTTCAACGGTGTGGCGTAGAATGCCTGTTTGGAGTCTGTCAACTTTCAGCATCTACATGGAGACACTTGAGCATGTATCAGAGACATCATTCACCATCCATCTTCCTAACATCCTTCATACATTCTTGGTTTTGTTTCTTCCTAAGGGTAGGAACGTTCTTCAACAAGATTGGATCATCTTCAACATTCAATGTTGAGCTTCTACCATAATTGTAGGAGACTCAAATTTGAGGGGGGTTGCATTTTCTCTCTTCTACTTCTCTCTTATAGGGGGTCTTTTTCCTCACATGAGGTTTCGGCCTTCTCATGCATCATTGAAATCATTCTATTTTTTGTATTTCATATCTCTTTTGGGGAGGAGTTTTGTCCCAATGGGTTTTCTCCTTTTATCCATTTGTGAGAGATTTCATTTACATTTGTACATGGGTACCTAACATGGCCTAGTAGTCGGGACCCATTCTTGTATCTCTGTGTCATTCTTATAATAATCTCCTACTCCCTAAGTTGCACTTAAGGGGGGTGTTGGTGTAAATAAAGTCTTGTACCTAGTTAATTTATTACTAGGGGACTTATTTACATGTTAAGTTTACTTAGGTCCTAGGAATCTTTCTAGAAGGTGTTAGTTGTCATTAATTGTTATCTTATCTTTTGACTTGTAAGACATGTGACCTAGGTAGTAGTGATAAGTTGTCTCATGTCATATGATTAAGACACTTATCATAATCTTATGGCATCTTATAGCTGACCTTGGCTATATAATTGAGGGGTTTCTACTACATTGTACACATATATCAATTGAATCATAATTGATAAGAATACAATTTATTCTTGTAATATTCATATTCTCTCTTTGTGCTCTCCATTTGGCCTCTAGATCTTGGTAGGCTATCTTCATAGCCAATTCTAACAAGCAGGTGGAGAAGCAGACACAAGTGCCTAGACAGTAGGCCTCTTCCTGTTCGCTTCTAGAGGGGTGGGAGAAAGAATGGTAGGAGGCCATGGAGGTCAAGACATAGGGGAATCTCCATGAGGACCCTTACCCTTGCCATAAACAATGGGTCTAGGAATTGTGGGCAAGACAAGAAGTTAAAACACTTGACACTTAGATTTTTGCACGCAAGCACCATCAGGTTCTCAATGTGAGGCATGGGAGCAGAAGCTGAGGATGCCACAATAGGGTGAGAAGCGAAAGTGGATGAAACAAAAGACACAAAAAAGGAAGGATCATGGTCGTGAGCAAGCTTCCCCTTCCCATTTTGTTGGGAGGAGGAGGCAACTTGTTGTTGTGCAATTGTAGAACCTTTTACTGAGATGGCATAAGGGGATACCAGATAGGTCACTTTTGGCACCATGCTCAAAGTCTTATACTTGAAATAGGCATAATATAGCAAGTACTTCCTCAAAGGGAGCGGGTTGATGGGAGCAGGCCAAAAGTGGTCTAACGAGAAGCCCCCATGTGACACTAGTGGTTTGCATCAAGTGTTGTGTACAATGTGCATATAGCCCTCATGAGATAATTTGAGACATTTGTGAATCATCGAAATGATTCCATTCATGGAAACTAGCCACAAAATGCCCAGTTTTACCCTGAATAGGTCCAACTCCGAAATTATGACAAAACGAGTATCCATGGCCCTGGGTCCTAGTAAGACCGAATGAGTAATAAAACCAAGATGAGAGGTTGAGAGTCCATTGTGTGTGCATATAGTGGCCTTCAATTCTTCGTATTCTTCCCTATGCATAAATTTTATAAGAAGAGTTTCTTTTGTTATAACATTCACTCGGCTCACAGGGTCAACTAGGACACTAGTCATAATGTTTCCATTGACACAAGCAAGAATGTACAAGGGATAAGGCTCTTTATTCAAAGGTAAATCCTACGAGGTAAAATCTATGTCTGGTGATCCACTCGCAGGCTGAGTGGAAGGAATACGTGTAAATGAGACCATGTTAACATACCCTAAATATGAATCAGAGGAAGTAAATTTTTCAACAATTAAATTTGCAAAATGTTATAGAAATGGGCCAGTATAGATCTGCAATTCACTATTAGCATTTGTCACAGACTTATTATAATTCTTTTTCTTCCCGTTGAGATAGATAGTACTATCATCAATGCAATCTTGGATCTCATGACTTGAGAGCATGTATCTTTCATTATCATGTCTATATTTGGTGGTATTGGTAGAATTGATGTTCATCATACCAATCTGGATAGGGTTAAGTAAGAGGTCAAGGGTCTAGTAATGTTAGGACTTTATGTTTTGATAATATTTACAACATACAAGTGTAAGTATCCAATAAATTTATAAAATTCCTATTGCACTTCAGGCTCTTGTCATTAGGCGTAGATACCATGTGTTACAAAAACTTTTTTCTTACCAAACACCGACACTATATATTGGACCTTAGAATGAGAGTACAAGGAAGATCCCCTGAACTGTGCAACCGTCTGCTGGTATTCTCGTAGCACAACACATAGATGTGCAAAAGAAGGATATTTCATTAAAGCAAATTTTTCTTTCCAAGGCCTCTATAGGTTTCCAAAAAATACCTTTTGAATATTTGAGTTAGGCAAAGGATAAGAAATCTATAAGAAATGTGTTTTATAATGAGCAATAAATTAGTTATCTTCTCATTGTGCCCTTGCTTACATTGGACAAGATTTGAAAAGGTCATCTTCAGTCCAATATTAGCTTGGAACTATTGGAGAAATTGATTTACCAGCTGATCAAACAAAAAGATAGAATTGTTTGGTAAGGAATAATACCACTCGAGGGTCATGTCCTTAAGAGACCTTGGAAGCAACATAGCCATTAAGCATCATGGTGGAATAAATCTGTGCACATGGCATTGAATGTCAAGGCATGTTTTTGAGGATCTCCCTTACCACCATATTTCTTGAACTTCAGAATCTCCATTCCCTAAGGGATAGGAGTATTTAGAATTGATATCGACAAAGGATTATGATGAAAGAAGGGTTAAAAGATAGGTTGTGAAGTAGCATTGGACAAGTTCGCTAGCTGATTCTGCATCTGACCCATGTTCTATAACAAGGTATTCAAGACAAGGTTAGAAGACAAAATAGAACTAGTGGAACTACCACTAGAGCCACTGAGGCCACCAACTGAGCCATTTCAACAAAGGCCCCACCACCAGGATCAGTATGGCTTCCAAAACTACCGCTAAGAATATTAGATCTAGTAGGGTTGAAGCCTAAGGGTGCCTTGTTTACTTTAATGGTGGGGGGCAGTTGAGGAACAATGGAGTGTTGACAAATGAGTTGGTCTTGGCCATGTACATTGACACCTTGGGCATCAAGACTTCTATCCATGTTTCAATAGTCTCAAACCCAAGATCTTGGGAAACGTCAAACCTAGGGTTGTATGATAGTACATGAGTGTATACTATGTCAGAAATACCCCAAAGGAATTCAAGACCTACCTGATCCTTATCCAACATGAATCTCAAGTTATTAACAACCTTAGTAGCCTTAGCCATAACCCTTTCTTTCCCAAATACTCCCCAAACTTCAAAATCCTTTTGTTTAGGGCCAAAAGTTTCTTTGTGGGAATTTTGATAGCCTCATCCTTTTCCACAAATGAAGTAGAAGGAGAAGTGGGAGGAGTAGGAATATGAGGGTCTTCCCCAAAGGGACTAGAGAAACTTGTATTTTTCCTAGAAAATAACTCATCAAAAGAGGGACCTATAGTGACCTTCTTAGGGTCTATATCTATATGTTGCACACTTCTTCTGACAACATGCTTAGAGGTTGTAGATTGAGTTGTAAATCTCATAAATCTTTACAATGTACACAAGTTTGCAACACACTCAAGACGCAAGAGAAGAGTGCTTGACACAAAGAAATAGAACTGAAGATGTTCACGTCAAGTTCACAAAAATGTAGAGAAGGGGGATCTGTCAACCTCGAGACTCCAAATCATGGGAGAGCCCCAAGGAATGAGCTTCCCTAAACTACCTAAGGTTTGCTAGATAGATTGAAAAGGACAACATACTAAGGCTGAAAAGGAAGGGAAAATAGCTTGTCGTTGTCTTTCTACTAAAACCAGATGCTCACAAAGTCAAAAGAGTCAGCTTCAAAGGTTCAGTCTACTACCTAGATAGCTCATTGTTTGAGGATGACTGCACGGATCTCAGACTCTAGTGCGGCACGCTGGCATCTCAAGGATGCACCAGCATCTTGTATAGACAAAGGCCTAGAAAACAAATAAAAACACTAAGAACCTACTAAATTCCTAACTATGTGATGTATTATGTTTTGACAAGGAATATAAAAGTACATAAACAAAAAATATAATGAAAGAAACACTAGACATATAAGCTATTGCGAAAATGATAAAGAGAGTGGGAAAATGTACCTCTTTACCCACAAGTTGATTCTTCAAGTAGCTCCACTCGAAAACACCTACACACACAAAACCAAGAAAAATGTTGGGTTGTGTTCAAGGTTTTCCTCAGTTAGACCCTTGTTTTGGTGTTCCCACCTCCATGGACAACAAATAGCCACAAAGTGTAGAAAGTGATATAGAAAGTAGAAAGGAAATAGTATTGCTAAGTAGAGAGCACAAACAACTAGAATGATACTCAATAAACAAGATGATGCAAATGGACAAAAAATAGCAATATAAAATTCTCAACTATGAGCACTCAAGACTAATAGTGGAAGGAAGAAGCTTGATGATCCTCCAATGGTGATGGTGTTACAACAAGAATGTAGTGTTGGACCCCAAATGAAGAGTTTACAACTAAGAGAATTGGTGTAGAAGCACAAGAATGAGAATAGAATGAGCTAGAATGCAAGAGAGAGTGAGGCAAGTGAGTAGAAGCCAAGAGAGAGTGAAGGAATGAGAGTTGATAGATTTGAATTAGAAAAAGGGAGGTAGAAGACTCGAATTTCATAAGTCAAAGAGGCATGATACGTTAAACTTCACACCCAATAAGAAATGTAACGTTTCTATGAAAACTAGGGATAGGAATCCTAGTAGCAACAGTGTGGTGTGTGGACATCTACATGATGTGCACATGTCCCTGATAGAGATTCCTCCACCTATGGAAAAATACGTCACTAGGTGGATGGAGCAAGGTGGTGGTGGAGGATTTTGCATCATCGGGTTACATTTTCTAAGGTAGGCGTGCAAATTCACGCCATTACAATTAGCAATCATCATATTTAATTTTCTCATTGCAAGGTCTCTCTAAGGTGACTTTCTGGTAGATGGTGGTTGGTAATGAATAGAGGCCTTTGAAAAGTGTTAAAATTCTTCAAGAAGAGACCTGTCCACTCCAATAATTAGCAAACATATTGGGCACCCAATTAATTTTTTATGTGTTCAATGTAGGCCATGATGTGGGTTGAGATGTTAGCTGATATCTAATGAAGCCTCATAAAGTGTTTGAATTTATCAAATTTATCAAATTTGCATGCATTAGAGCTTTGGGCACCATATGCATATCAAGTTTATAATCACCTTCCACATATGAAGGAGTTATATTATGCTCACTTATGCATTACAAACCATCATAGTAGGCAAGAAGCTTAACATAATTATTTGTTTGTTCTACTAATTTGAATGCTATTGTCTTGAATTATTCCATCCTATTATTTCCAAGGTTGGTGATTTGTTAATTTTCTAAATCATGCCTATTCATGCTTTGTAAACCCCTTTCTCAATGTTGCATAGACTTGTGCTTTATGGTGGTTGTTTACATGAAACATTCTTAGCTTGTCATTGTTGTCTTTATAAAGATAAACTTGTTTGTTACCATTTTGCATATCAACTTATTTTGTTCTATGAATTATTTTTAAATCCTAGTATATGCTATCAAGTACTTAACTCTTAATGTAGCTTGTTTGACCTTAAAAAATTATTTGATTCTCATATCATGTGCAAGCTAAAAAAAAACTTGTATGACTAAAATGTTCATGTAATTTTCTTTCTTTGCATGGAACACTTATAAGTGTTTATTTGACAAGACAGTGAGCACCATAGATGAATCCTGCACATTTTTGGAAATTAGAGTATGAATCTCAATATTCAAAGGTTGAGCATTTGTTTTCCAGATATGGAAGACTTGACAAGGTATATGCCAATTTAGGTAAACATTTTCTTTCTTAATGTCTCATATTTTTAATGAGATAAAGTCATTCAACAAGTCACCAAGGATCATCAAGTTACATAGAATTATGTCATTCTAGTTGGAGAAAACTAAATATGACATGCTTCGAGTTCTAATGTAATGTCATGAGGACAACCAATATACCATAGTATAGAGAAAAATGATAAAGATATGGAAATAGACACAGCTTATAGAATGCAAAGATAATGTAAGTAAACAAATGTGTTACCCTCATTTCTATGTGCTTGGAGAAGCTAAGAGAGGAAGGAAGAAAGCAAGATGATCACACCAACAATATGAATCTTCAAAACTTGTAATAGAAAATGGTGTAGTTCAACAACAACAATGGTATAGAATGTAGAATGAGAGGAGCAAGAATGAAGGTTAAATGAATAGAAGCTAAGAGAATTGAGAGAGAGTTGCTAGAATGGATAGAATGAAGTTCAAAAAGTATTTTTGGAGGTAAGAGAATGCTTTCGGGTGGTCAAGGTTCGCATGGGGCATTACAATTCATAGGGTGGTAGAGACTGTAACACATCCAATGTCCACTAACCTGAGAATCCTCTCAGGACACTAGCATGACACACAAACATTTGCATGGCGTGCGGGAGTCCTCGACAAAAATTCCCTCATTGATGGAAAGTGACAAATAAAAGTGCAAAAAGCGAGGCAAAGGTGGCAAAAAAAATTCATTGTTGGGTTTATAAGGCTAAAGTGAATGTATATTGTGGGAAATTGCACTAGGGTGCAATTTTAAGCGTTAATAGTGGGTATTATCCTTACTAATATATTGATTAAGGCATAATATAGTTGGTTTTATTTGGTGTTCCCCTTTGGATCATTAAACCTAAGAATCTATTTCCCTTTTTAAATAAAGGAAACATCTTCTTTATTCTCAACCTCACATCTCACCAACACATTGAAAACATAAAATCAATATTCTTTTATATTGTGTTGTTCTCATCGTACCTATAGTTTCATTTCTAGATGTATGTAACATCATTAGGGGTTGTCATTTATCCACATCTTAAATCTCTTTATATGGTTTTTAATCTACTTTATAGAGTTGTAGAACCCGTGTGTTGTCAAACTAGCATATAGGCCACCTAGTGATAGAAAATTTCAAGTGTTCTATGTAAGGGATATGGTTTATTTCAAGGTTTATCCCCATTCCATATATTTATCTTGAATACAACATCTCAAGGAAAACCCCTCTTGGCATAACATATCCTAAAGTCAAAGAAGAACTTATCTACCTTAGAAAATTGGTCCATAGTTGTCTCTACTTGATCCTAAGTTGAAGGTCTATTTTCATGTGTCTAACACCCCTAAAACTACAAATAACCTATCTTTAGGGATTTGGTTGCATAAATATTTGAGCAGGCAATATGACCATTATGAATTTGTGGTAGTACCCTTTAGTATGAACAACACACTAAAAATTTTTATGAGCCTTACGAATTAGGTATTTAGAGATTACTTGGATAAATATGTCACAAAAAATGATAATATTCCAATCTATTCCCAAAATATGAAGGATAATTAAGAGCATCTCTAGATAATGTTTCAAAGTGTCAAAGAATACATTATATAGAAAAATATCCAAGTACACATTTTTAGAAGGAAATCCAATATTTGGGACATATATCTCTAGTGAAGGAATTTTAGTAGATTCAACAATAATTCAATACATAGTTCACTAGCTTACACTAAAGAATATCATAGAGGTCCAAAGCTATAGGGTAATTTCCTTGCTTCCCCAAATTAAATGGTCAGAGGGTTTGAAAGTTATTTTTTTGGAAATATAATTGACTTGAAAACTAGCCACTTAACTTTAAGGATGACCTAAAAGATCTTTAGTGGTTTCTTCACAAGGTCTAGGGATAATCTATAGAGAACTACTAGAAGTGAGAGGAATAAAATAGTAGAGCAATCAAAAGGTAGAAAATTATTTAGACTATTTTCCTAAAAAAAATTTGCTAGTAATGTTTTAGCCTCAATTCTCTCCTAAACAAATTTAGATTAAGGGTTTCTAGAGGAAAGGAAAAAATAAGATAGTCTCTTATTTTGGGAAGTACACTATTACATCGGGCTACTTTACTTTCATTGGTAAGGAATTTAATTTTTCCATAATTATTGTGCTTGTATATAACCCATTGATTTTATTTTGATCCTTGTTAATACTAGGTTTTTCCTTATCTAAATGTGCATATTGTGATAGAATTTCATTAGAGTCCTTATGGTAAAACTATTGCTACTAGGACACGGTGAATGTGGGAGTTCGGATTTTTGGATTTTAGGTGAGATGTCAAATGCTGATGATGGATATAAGACATGGATGAATTATGTGGAATTTTATATGTAAGATTTTGTTCACAACTATTGTTTAGTCATGTGGAAAGTGGTTTAGAAGTACAAAGCTAGGTAAAAAATTGATAAATTTATATCATGAGAATAATTTTAAAAGGGGGTTATCCTAAGAACCTTAAATGTATTTTGCATGATAATGTAGGTGAAAATAGCCCATGTACCTTCTCCTTCACTATTCCTTTACCTTCAAGCTATAGGGAAAGATAATGGTAAAATTTAAGATCTCTTTGGTTATGTATGTGCTTATTGAGTCACTATTAGTTGAATGAAAGTTTATCTTCAAGGGAAAGGCTCTTCTTTTCTTATGATATTTGATGCCACCCATGCTTGTTTTAAGAATATGGATTGAAAGGAAAGGGAGAATCTTCAAGAAAATTACTTTGAAGTCAACCTAGCCATCATGTACAAGAATACAATTAATGTTTTGAAGGGATATAAACAATAATAATTTGGAATTAAATTGTTATCTCTTTTAAATGTAATTGTTATTGGTATGGTTTGCCTTGATCAATATATTTATAGTGGTGAGATTCACATACTCATTCCAATTCTCATTTGGATTTTCTTCCATTTTGATGGAATACTTTAATATGATTACATATTGATATGTGGTACACTTTTGTGTTAAGTTCACTCCTTTCCTAATCTTTATCAATCTTCATTTACTCTTACTTTGATCTTATTATTGTATCACTTGTACATATTTCTACATATTCACCTTTCATTAGCTTAAATTTCCATGCACCTAAACTTTTCCTCAAGATCCTACATTTACCATCTTGGCTTATGTTATTGTAAGGACAAGAATAGTAACAAATGTGGGTTTTTCCCCTCCTACTTACAAAGTACAATTTGAAAATCCTTAGGCATAAAATTTATTGTTTTCAGATAATTAGCTACTAGAGAACTAATATATTTGATTTCACAATGCACATTATTTCAAACATTTATCCTTATTTAATTATGCAAATTATTTGTAATCAAAATATTCACTCACACTAATTTAAACTTAACATCCATTAAAACTCAAAAACAAAGTATATAAATTGTTATAACTTGAAAATTTTAAAAACTCTCCACAAAGGTAAGATCTAGAAAGAATTTGTTTTCCATCTCAATCATCTGTCCACTTACTGCTAATCTAATCAGTCATCTCTTGATCACGAGACTCGTTGAAATTACTTGCATTCATTTATCGTAGTCCACTCAATGAATAGGTCATTTTCCTTTTTGCAGATATAACAAGAATAGAAGGGATCCAACACTTGGGCAGCATAGACATAGCGACATCAAATCTGAAGTTTTCAGAACCAAATAATTACTGGGTGTTGGCCACTTCTGGAATATGGAGTGGGTATTTTGGGGTTTGGGAGCTGTTTGTGCTGGTTTAGTTTTGTTTCTGCTCAAGATTGTAGCAAAGTTATGGTGGAAGCCTCTGCAAGTGAAAAAGTCATTTGAAGCCCAAGGAATCAGGGGACCTCCATACAGGCTATTCTATGGGAATTCTGCAGAAATATCCAGAATGATCGATGAGCAGAAAGCCAAACCCATGCCACTCTCACATGACATACTCCCTCGAGTTATGCCCCATTATCATCAGTGGAGCAGAACTTATAGTACACTTGTGTAGATGTCTAAATTTGGACACTTAATTTATCCAAATTCATCCTCTTTCATCTTATTTTCGTTAATTAAGTAATACTCCTATTATTTAATTAATATCTTTAATTCTGCCAAATCCCTAAGGTATTTAATCAATATACCTTATCCTCTTAATCCTCAACTATCGATTGAATTAAATAAATATTCCATTTATCTAATTCACTATATCATATCCTCCATCATTTTTATCTTATCCTAATCCTCCTTCTAATCTCATCATTAGGATGTGCACATGCCTAATCCTTGATTAGGATGTCATCCTCAATTGCAGTTGGCCTCTAATCTCTCTTAGCAGCCACTAACCATCCTCAAATCCTTCACTAACTACTTCATCAACCTCTCAAGGAATTTTTTAATTCTTTTATCCTTCAAGGAATATTAAATTCCTTTTCTCTTCCCCATGTCCTTTATGACATGTGTCCTTGATCAACCCTATTAGGTACTTTTCTTTTGATAGGGCATCTCTCCCTTCCTATGTGAATTTTTAATTCACATTTAATCCCCCAATGCATTTAAGGAATTTTAAATTCCTTCCCTCTTCCCCATGAGAATATTTGAGGAATTTTTAATTCCCCACTTGTCCTCTCTCCCACATGGGGACAAGTACCTCCTTTATGAGGAGATTTTGTCCAATCCCAAGGTACTTTGTACCCATCTCCATGTCATGTCCTTTTCCTTCCACCTCATGGCCACTTCACCTTTTAGGGCTATCTCAGATGCCACATGTCAAGATATGAGGGCTTGTGAGTTCTCAACTCACTTTAGCCCTACATCTTGATATTTGGTGGCTCAATCTTGACCGTCCATTTCCCCTGGGATTTCCCAAAAATCCTATAAATACCCCCTTTTTCTCTCATTTAGGAGAGATCATTTGTGCTAGCCAAACTCTTGCAGTTTTGTTTCTCAACCAACACTTAGCCATTTTCATGATTCCAAGCATCATTTGCATCATCATCTAGCTTGCATCTTGCCATCCAAAGAGCATACACATCAAAGATCGAAGGGCCAACCAAAGGATCGACTCAACGCAAGGTATAAAGTTCCATTTCGTTGCTTTGTCTTGCATTGTTTCCAACTTAGGCTAATCTTGAAGTGTAGGTTGTTTTAAGTTGTTTATTTGCACTCTTTTAACTTGTTGCTTGATTTCTAACACTCTATTTTGACCTATCACAACTTGTATTCTGCAATTTTTAAAATATTGGGTGTTTCATTAATCATATTACTGGATTTTCTGCTTAGTACCATTGATTGTTTTGCTAGGGTGTTGTTAGAACTTAGAATAGTGGCTGATTAAGAAGAATAGTGAGTAATTATGGAGAAGATGGAGGATTCTGAAGACCTTATTGATTAAAAACTTGTTACATGTGATATAGGTCAGGATTTTATTTTTTGGTTTGGGCCTCATGCCAGGTTGGTTGTTCCCCACCCTGAGCTTCTTAAGGAGATATTGTCCACTAAATTTGGCAACTATCCAAAGGTTCGGATTAATCCCCTGTTAAGACAACTAGCTGGACAGGGACTTGCGGGGTTGCAAGGTGAGAAATGGGCTCAGCATAGGAAAATCATCAATCCTGCTTTCCATATGGATCTCTTGAAGGTAACGCACTGGATGTCTATATTTATCAAAAATTATATAATATCTGCATTGATTTTTTTCAAGAGATAAACATAGATGTGCTTTGCTCATGAGGATTAATTGCTTGAGGTTGTAAATAATGGTAACTTTTTTATAATATGAATAGTAAATAAAATTATTATGACTAATTATATAATTAAAAATTATGTTATATAAATATATATACACACTATATCTTTGCATAATTTTTTGTTTCTGGTTTTTGGTAACATAGATCAAGAAGTTATTAGATTTCCACAATCCATAAGAATATCAATAGTTATTTCTGGATTCGATTGTGTGTAAGCTTTTTGAATCAACGTTCGAATCACACTCCGTGATCCATCATCAGAATAGAGAGCTCAAGGATCACGGAGTGTGATTCGAAACGTTCATTCAAAAAGCTTACACACAATCGAATCCAGAAACAACTATTGATATAGATCAAGAAGGATAAAACCCTCTTCCAAAGCATGGATGAGCAGATTATTGGGCCTTTACTATTTGCAGAGCCAGGGTGATTCCTCTGATTAGAAGTAATCCCATGGACAATCAGTACCCCCATAGAATATATCTCCTTGGCCAAATTTCACAGTTGGGCATCATAAGAAGTAGTTATGAGTGTTTGAGCCCTGAACCTGCAAGTTAAAAATCATTCCAAGTAGAATGCAATTAATTTCAAGGAGATTCTAGTCTCAAACCTTGAACCAATCTGTAGGATGTCTGGTGCAGGGTCATATTATTTAAGGCCAAATAATTTCATAACAAGTTAACCTGTGATAGAATAATTAAGCCAGTGATTTTTCCCATGAGGAAACCCATGCCCCTGCTGCCCTGAAACCCTAATCTATCAGAAACTATGCAGATTATTTTATAAGTGCTTCTCTATTTTGATATTTATATTTAGAATTTCATAGGAAGATATGTTATGTCATACTAGAAACTTATACATGTAATTACAGAGTATGATTCCCACAATTGTGAAAAGCAGTGCCAATATGTTGGATGAATGGAGGAAATTGTTATTGTCAGCTGCATCAGAACTTGAAGTGCTAAAGCAGTGCCAATATGTTGGACGAATGGAGTAAATTAATATTAAGAATTAGTTTTGTTTAATTTGTTGGCTGGTAGAGCGTAGAACTAGTTCTCTTGAATTGAGATACTACTGAAATGTCTTGGCTGGTGCTTTTTGAATACAGATATTCTGCTCCTATCTGTAGAAAATACTTTTATCCTAAATATAATCCTGATACATGATTCTTGCATAAAAAAAAATTCTGTTAAAAAACATGTAAGATTATTTTGTAAATAAATGTCTATTTTGATATTTATATTCAGAATTTCATTGGAAGACATGTTCTGTCATATTTTGACTAACTAGTTCTGTAACTACAGGGTATGATTCCAACAATTGTGAAAAGCAGTGCCAATATGTTGGATGAATGGAGTAAATTGATATTGTCAGGTGCATCCAAACTTGAAGTGCTAAAGGATTTCCGCGATCTCACAGCAGATGTTATTGCCCGCACAGCATTTGGTAGCAGTTTTACAGAGGGAAAGCAGATCTTTGATATGCAGACCAAACAAATGATTCTTACATCTGAATTATTTCGCACTGTTTATATTCCAGGTTTCAGGTGAGAAACTTGTGTTTTGTGAAAGTACAATTTGTCGATCTTAAATTACCAAAGAATGCATTCAACATTTTGATTTGACTCTCTGTCCCTGTTATGTTTTTCTTGATTCAATCGCTGGAAAGATTTTCCAATTTTTTTTTAAAGTTGGGAGTGCCATTGTTTTTTTTAGCTATACCTTCCCATCTCAAATGCCTTTGTCCTTCAAGAATTATGTTTATGAATTTTTATCTGGAGAAGACATCTTATTCAATAAAATGAATACCTTGGTAATTTAGGAATCTATAACTTATTTTGGTTTCTTCATTGATATGTAATGTCTGAGAGTGATTCCTCTCATCAGGTTTCTGCCCACTACAAAGAATAGGCTGTTGATTTTTATGTAGCTTGGACAGGTGTCTCCATTCCCAAGTAGTGTTATTTAATTATTTAATTATTTTCTAGAGACTTCCAGAAAGGGCTGAGTTGTCTAGATAATTATGTAATTAAATAAATTGATTCCCCTAGAGACTTCTAGAATCCAGTTAGTTAGGGTTGTTAGAGTCTATTTAATCTTAGCCATTGATTGAGATTAAATCATGGCCATTGGTTTTCCAATGAGAAAAGTATAAAAGGGGATCAATGGGCATTTGGAGAACACACAAGTATAGAGTTGAGAAAGACTTGCAGTGATAGCAAGTAAATTTGCAGTGAGAGCAAATAGTCTTGCAGTGTTAGCAAGGGTGCAGTGATAGCGTTGGGGATAGCAGCTGTGGAATTTCAGCAGGAGAAATTGAGGGAAGAATTTCGGAGAAGGATATTGCCGGAGCTCTGCCAGTAAGAGGCAAGCAGTTTTGTATTCCTTAATTTTGCTGAAGTTTAATATAATTCCTCATCTGCAGTAGTGGTTTTCCCTTCGGGGTTTTTCCACGGACAATTTGTCCAAAAATATTGTGTTCATTATTGTGAATGTTTTCTTCTCTATTTCTGTGAGTTTTATTGGTGAAGTTGCAGTTGTGTTATTTTTTGATATTTGCTGAGAATTAATTTTTCAGAGTCAAATAATCTATGTATTAGATAGGAGATTAATAATCAGTAACTGCAATAGAATTTTCACATGGTATCAGAGCTAATCTGAGGGCAGATTAACGCTCAACACAGGAAGGAAAGATCCTGCCTCTTCAGAATTATTATTATTATTTGTTTTCTTTTATCTTTTGAGATGGCCTCAGCAGGTTTAAGAGATCAGGACAGATTGGATGGAGCCTCAAATTTTGGTGTCTGGAAAGCCAGAATTTCTTTGTTGCTGGAAGAGAATGGGATCAAGGAATATGTGACTAGTGTTGTACCTGTACCTACAGATCCAGCACAGCTCTTAGCATATAAGAAGGAAGATGCCAAGGCGAGGAGGTTGATTCTTGATGGAGTCAAGGATTATATTGTTCCACATGTCACAGAGTTAGATACAGCGAAGAAGATGTGGGATGCCATTCTGAATCTGTACCAGAATGCTACCACTAACCGAAAGCTGATTCTCAGAGAAAAGTTGAGGAATACTCGGATGAACAAGGGAGAGGATGTGACAAGTTACCTCACCAGACTCAGACTTGTCAAGGATGAGTTGGCTGCTGTTGGAGATAATCTAGGTGATGACAAGCTAGTGCGGATAGCCCTAAATGGGTTTACTAAGTAGTGGGATGTCTTTGTTCAAGTTATTAATGGATGAGACACCTTGCCGAGTTGGGATCAACTTTGGAGTGACTTCACTCAGGAGGAGCTTAGACTAAGTCTTGTCAGTAGGACTAGTAGCAAGAGTCAGCAAAGTGAGGCGGAACAGGAGAACGTTGCCCTTGCAGGAAAAGGGAAAGCAAAGAAGGGGTCAAGCAAAGGATCAAATTCACAAGGTGAGAAGAAGAAGAAGGATTTATCCAAAGTGAAGTGCTATGGCTGTCACGAGTTTGGCCACTATGTTAGTGATTGCCTGCAAAGGAAGAAAGGAAAGAAGCAGACGACAGCTTCAGCAAGTGCAGATGAGCTCTTTAGTAGAATGGAGGATGAGTTCGCTCTCATAGCTTCTATGGCTAGCTCAACCTCACAGGGTGTTTGGTATATAGATAGTGGGGTGTCATTTCATATGACAGGAGTTAGAGAGTACTTCTCCAGCTATAAGGAGGAGGACATCAGAATGCAGATCTCTATGGGGAACATGTCCAAACTCAATCCAGTTGGGAAAGGGACTGTTCTATTTCAGAGGGAGAATGGTAAGCGGATTCCCATTCATGATGTGTTGCATGTGCCAGGCTTGGGTATGAATTTTATTTCCATATCTGTCCTTTAGGATAAAGGTTACAATGTACTCTTTAGAGGGGCAAGTGTGTTAATCAAGCACAAGGATTGGAAATCACCCATAGCTATTGGAGTTAGGAGTGGCCGGCTTTACAGGTTGCAGTTTGATACTCATAAGGCACTGATGAGCAGCAGTAATTCTAGAGATCAAGGAGAGCTATGGCATAGGAGGATGGGCCATATACATCATGGAGCACTTAAAATGCTTCGTGAGATAGTGACAGGTGTTCCAGAGGTGAGCACAGAGCATGATGATGTATGTAAGGATGTGTGTTGGGGAAGTTTGCGAAAGCAACTTTTCCAAGGAGTGATACTAGATCCAAGGGTGTTCTTGATCTAGTACATTCAGACATATGTGGACCAATGTCGACGAAGTCTCTCAGAGGATATGAGTACTTTGTTACTTTTATTGATGATTTCTCTAGGAAGACCTGGATATACTTCTTGAAGACCAAGGATGAGGTTTTCAGTCACTTCCAAGAGTTCAAAGCTCTTGTGGAGAATTCGACAGGGAGGAAGATAAAGGTTCTTTGGTCAGACAATGGTGGCGAGTACAAAGGGAAAGAGTTCCAGGAGTTCTGTACCAGGGAAGGAATCAAGAGAGAGTGGACTGTTCCTTACAACCCACAACAGAATGGGGTTGCTAAGAGGAAGAATCGGTCTATATCAGAGGCGGCAAGGGCTATACTGTATGACCAGGATATGCCACGTTACTTATGGGCAGAGGCATGCAGTACAGTAGTGTACATACAAAATAGGGTTCCACATAAGGTATTGGGCAAGATGACACCAGAGGAGGCATTCTCAGGAAAGAAGCCAGATGTCAGCCACTTTAGGATATTTGGGAGTTTGGTATATCGTCACATTCCAGGTGTGACACGTTCCAAGTTAGATCAGACTGCAGAGAGAGGGTACTTTGTGGGGTACAGTGAAACCTCAAAGGCATGTCGGATATTTATTCCAGGCACCAGGAGGACTATAGTTAGGCGTGATGTCAAGTTCATGGAGGACAAGGCATTCAGGAGGTCCAGAGATTTGCCAGTAGATGATCAGAGTGAGCAGTTAGTGGAAGCTCCAAGGATCGTTCAACCAGAGCAAGGACAGCGAAGCTCGAGTACAGTTACTAGTACATGCACAAGCTCAGGTGCTGAGAATTCGCAGAGTATGGAGCAGCAGATGCAGCAGATCCAAGAGATGCATCAAGGGTGATATGAGGTTGATACTTCATCCTCGGTTGGTAGCAAGAACCAACAGTCTACAAAAGTGATACTCAGGAGTTTGAGAGCTCCTAGGATGAGTAGTAGAGCAGGTGGAGACAACCAGCCGGTATGATGACTATATGGCATTAGTTAGTCAGTTAGTAGATAGTGAGCCTTCTAGCTATCAGGAGGCCGCACAGAAAGTGTGGCAAGATGCAATAGTTGAGGAGTATACCTCAATAGTGCGGATGTGTGGGAGGTTGTGCCTAGACCAGCAGATGGGCAATGGTTGGATCACGTTGGATCTATAAGATCAAGCCTGGTGCATGGTAGCATCGAGAAATACAAGGCAAGGTTTGTGGCCAAGGGGTTCTCTCAGAAGGAGGGAATTGACTATGAGGAGACATTTGCTCCAGTGGCCAGGTATACTTCTATACGAGTTGTGATCTCACTTGCAGCACAGATGGGATGGCGATCCATCAGATGGATGTCAAGATGGCATTTCTTAATGGTGAATTGAAAGAGGAGGTATACATAGAACAACCAGAGGGCTTTGTGGCACATAGCAGTAAACCCACATGTGCAGATTGAAGAGAGCTTTGTACGGACTCAAGCAGGCTCCCAGGGCGTGGTATGAGCGCATTGATAGATACTTGCAGGGAATGGGCTTTGTGAAGAGTGAAGCGGATGCTAACCTCTACTACTTGGTGGTTGGGGGTGAGGTTCTCATTCTTGTTCTTTATGTGGATGACTTGTTTTTAACAGGTTCACTAGGGCTCATAGAGGAAAGCAAGAGGGACCTTGCAGCAGAGTTCGAGATGAAGGATTTGGGGCTTATGCACTACTTTCTAGGCATGGAGGTATGGCAGACAGATGGAGAGATTTTCCTTGGACAAGGGAAATACTGCATCGAAATCTTGAGGAGGTTCGAGATGGAGGATTGCAGAGCCATGTCTACTCCTATGATCATGAATTGGAAGAAGGTAGAGACATCCAGGGAGAAGGATGTAGACCCCACCTTATACAGGCAGTTGATTGGGTCTCTCATGTATTTGGTCAACACCAGGCCAGATATATCCTTTGCAGTAAACTCTCTTAGTCAGTTCATGGTGGAGCCGAAGAGAGTGCATTGGACAGCAGCAAAGCATGTGTTGCGGTATTTGCGTGGTACAATCGAGTATGGAATCAAATATGCTCGAGGTGATGGTATCAGGTTGATAGGCTATACTGACGCAGATTGGGCAGGCAGTACAATGGACAGGAAAAGCACTTCAGGGTGTTGCTTTAGCTTGGGATCAAGAGTTGTCTCTTGGTACAGCAGGAAGCAGAAGTCTGTGGCTTTGAGTTCTGCAGAGGCAGAATACATAGCAGCTAGCATGGCGACGTGTGAGGCGATATGGCTTCGGAAGTTGCTAGTGGCCTTGTTTGGTTAGAGGGTTGAGACTACGGTGATACTGTGACAATCAGAGTTGCATCAAGTTGTCTGAGAATCCGTGTTTCATGATAGGTCTAAGCATATAGACATCAGATATCATTTCATCAGAGATTGTGTACAGCGCGGGATTGTTCAGCTACAGTATATACCTACAGATCAGCAGGTAGCAGACATTTTGACTAAGGCATTGGGGAAGGCGAAATTCATCTTCTTCAGAGATAAGTTGGGTGTCATGCAGAACACCTTCCTCGCTAAGAGGGAGTGTTGAATTTATGTAGCTTGGACAGGTGTCTCCATTCCCAAGTAGTGTTATTTAATTATTTAATTATTTTCTAGAGACTTCCAGAAAGGGCTGAGTTGTCTAGATAATTATGTAATTAAATAAATTGATTCCCCTAGAGACTTCTAGAATCCAGTTAGTTAGGGTTGTTAGAGTCTATTTAATCTTAGCCATTGATTGAGATTAAATCATGGCCATTGGTTTTCCAATGAGAAAAGTATAAAAGGGGATCAATGGGCATTTGGAGAACACACAAGTATAGAGTTGAGAAAGACTTGCAGTGATAGCAAGTAAATTTGCAGTGAGAGAAAATAGTCTTGCAGTGTTAGCAAGGGTGCAGTGATAGCATTGGGGATAGCAGCTGTGGAATTTCAGCAGGAGAAATTGAGGGAAGAATTTCCAGAGAAGGATATTGCCGGAGCTCTGCCAGTAAGAGGCAAGTAGTTTTGTATTCCTTAATTTTGCTGAAGTTTAATATAATTCCTCATCTGCAGTAGTGGTTTTCCCTTCGGGGTTTTTCCACGGACAATTTGTCCAAAAATATTGTGTTCATTGTTGTGAATGTTTTCTTCTCTATTTCTGTGAGTTTTATTGGTGAAGTTGCAGTTGTGTTATTTTTCGATATTTGCTGAGAATTAATTTTTCAGAGTCAAATAATCTATGTATTAGATAGGAGATTAATAATCAGTAACTGCAATAGAATTTTCACATAGGCAACGTTGGAATTTGGAGAAAGAAATAAGAAGATCCTTAAGACAAGTTATAGATGTCAAGGAAAAGACTACTGGAATGGAAAAAATAGGTAGCTATGGTGCAAATCTGCTTGGTTTTATGATGTCTCAGAGCAGGGAGCGGGTGGGAGTCAATGCAAAAAGTAAGGCGAGCCTGACTACAGAGGAAATCATTGATGAATGTAATACTTTCTACTTTTCCGGTCATGAAACGACGTCACTCCTCTTGACATGGAGCATAATATTGTTGGGCATACATCAAGATTGGCAAGAGCGAGGTCGCAAAGAGGTGCTGGAAGTGTGTGGAAGAGCCGATTATCCAGATGCAGATAGCTTAAGTCGCCTCAAAATTGTAAGGACCATCTGACACAGACCGAAATTTCCATGTGAAGCAATACCCATTTTAACAAGTAATAATAATCATAGTTAAACAAGCACTGGGATTTGAATACAAAAGCAATATTTTGGATTTGTCTTATAAAATATTGTATGAATGTTTTGTAGGTGGGAATGATCATAAATGAGGTTTTGAGGCTTTACCCACCTGCAGTGTTTCTAACTCGACAGGCATGTGAGCCAATGAAACTTGGAAGGCTCTTAATTCCTGCAGGCACTCAAGTTGTGATTCTGATCCTCCCAATGCACCATGATCCCGCTTTGTGGGGAAACGATGCAAACGATTTCAATCCAGGGCGATTTAGTGGAGGAATTGCAAAGGCTACAAAGCATCCAATGGCATTCATGCCCTTTGGTGCAGGTCCAACTATATGTGTGGGTCAGAATTTTGCCTTGTTAGAAGCAAAATTAGTGTTGGCTATGATTCTGCAAAAGTTTTCTTTTTTCACTTCACCTTCTTATACTCATGCTCCTTTGGCTTTACTTACTCTACGACCTCAATACGGAGCTCAGGTTATCTTCCACATGGACTAATATCTGAGAACAGGACTGCCTAGGAAATCCTCTTATATTGAAATCTTACTGTCAATATGTTATAATATTTATCTATCACCAAGCCTCAATAGGGCAGATGTCGAATAGTATCTCAAATCAGAAGTCCTGGGGAAAATCACAATCTCTCAACATGTCGTAATACCCTTGTTTTCTAATTTATGGAAAGGAAAGGGCTTGGATGAAATCCTACTGACCTTATGAATTCTAAACCTGAATGCCATGGAATATAGTAAATTTGTTTTATAGACTTAATAAATTATAGTTGATTTTGATATTTAAATATGTTTTTTTTTATGAAGAATTGATGATTAATGCTTCATGAATGTTAAATGAGATTATGATAATGATTAGCGATTAAGGGAAATCTTCAAAATAATTATGGAACTTTTTAAAATCTGGTTACTTAGAAGCACCACATCCATGAGAAGAGGTAAAAAGTGGTTGAGAGGGTTGAGACCATCCATGAGCAGCATAATCCTTCGAACCTTGAGGTTGAGAACCTTGATCCACGATCTTGTTTGGCAGATTGACAACACTTGCACCCACAAGTTGGGGAGGAAGTATGGGTTGGGACTCTAACAACAATGTAAGGAGCATTACCCCAATGGTCAAGAAGCTCCTATATATGTGAAACTTCCAATGCAACTTTGCAAGCATTTGATCTACATAAGCACATTAGAACAAGTCATAACTTTAATTTATAAAAAAAGTGAACACCAATTGAACAACCAAGAAAAAGAGTTCAATTTCTATATATTTTCAATTATTGAAGATCAAGAGTAGAGTGCTCTTATTGGTTGGGGGCCTATTGATGATGGTACTATCTCCACTAATGTATGGAATAAACCTGATGATTGTGATCCCCCTCCTACCAATGTTGCTCTTATCACTTAGCAATTTTATTTGTGTTAACAATCGATCAAGCTCTACCCTTCGTTTATTTTCAACTTTTGGTTAGACTTTCTCGCACCTAAACTTTGAGGGTGTCCCTTTCTACTAGCCACTTTTCTTGAATAGTGTATCATTATCTTTTTTATTAAAAAAAAGTACTATATGTCTTATTCATAGAAAAACATTATGGAAGTAATGATAATTGAATATGATCTTTAGATTATTAAAATGCTTCATATTAATGTTTTTTTAATGATATGAAGAGCTTGCATGGTATGAAGAGCCCAAGGAATGAAGAAATGATTGACATAAGAAAATATTAGATTGTCATTTTATGGGATTAACATATTGTCTTGATCAACCAATGAGATTTGTAAGGGGAAAGCTCAAAAAATTGCATAAGTACAATTGGTGCTCAAATTTGTAGGTCCCAAGACCCTAAATCCAAATCATTCTTTGAGCATCAAGGGTGTAAAACTCAAAGAAATAAAACCTCTAACTTATTATCAGGTAGGGCAACATTGGACCAGTTTACTAAGATGGGTAAGACCTTTAATTTCGGGCTCAACTACACCCATGGAGCTTCCCTATAGGTATCTTCAATAGGATTAAACACAACTAAAGGTAGATAAGTGGATAAATTGATGTAGTAGTACTAGTGTATGCCTAACCCCAAAAGGTGTCACTAGGCCAAGGAGTAACCTATTGCTATAACCTTATTAAGTTGATATGTACATCACTCCATAATAGCAAGATGTGGGTATGCACTGCATGATTTTCCAAGATGATAACACTTATGGATCACTGAAGATGTTTTCCATGGTTATAATATTGAATCATGAAGTGCATACAAATTTACTTCCTACTCCTACTCTACTAGTGTAATATGTTTTTAGTTTAGGTGCATGGTGGATCATTTTTTTTTGCTTTTTTGTTTTTTTTTTGTAAGGTGGGTCATTACTTCTAGGACTACTGCCTATTCATTGGGTCATAGAATCACAACCCCCATAAGAGAACAAAATTAAAATTTTAAACACCAATTTAGAAATGAATAATGAAAAAAAATATTAAATAAAAGATTCTTGTGAACTCAAATTTAAATTCGAACAAAGCAATAAAATAAACAAAGAAAGAAAATGTTATCAAAAACTCTAATATGACTTTATTTGCTCCAATTATGTTTGAATTTGGATTCTCTTTGCTTGAAGATTACCTATTTTGACAGTGTATAGTTAGCTCAATATGTGATGATGAAATGAATAAGAGGGTACCTCAATTTATAGATTTTTGGAAGAGGTAATGGATAGTTGAGATATGGTGGAGAGATCAATGATGGAGGATGAATGAGAGGATTTCCCTAAGATTGAGGAGAGAATGGAGGATTTACATGAAGATTGGAATGTGAAGGAATAGGATGCATTTACTAAGTTTAGTAAGTTGTTTCAACTATGAGACATAAGGGACAAGTGTACCTATATCTCCTTTATTCTAGGAATTGATGTACATAATAGTGAAACCATGAGGACAAGTATTCCTAGGTGTTCTTTATTCTTCAAAATGGTGGAAAGAATATTGGAACCCTAAACCATGAATAATTTCAAGAGAGAGGAGGGGAGAGGGAGAGACACACAAAGAGAGAGAGAGAGAGAGAGAGAGAGTAGAGACAAAGAGATAAAGATAGAGAGACAAACATAGACATAGAGAGACAGAGGAAGGGGGAGGGAGAGGTAGGTACAGAGAGAGAGGGAGAGGGTAGATAGAAGTACAGAGGGAAGGAGGGAGTGAGAGAGAGGTAGAGAGGGGAGAGAGGTGAGATAGAGAGTAGAGAGGGAAGGAGGGAGGAGAGAGGAAGAGAATTTTCTTCACATAAATGTGAGCATGTTATAACCTACTTGTGTTTCTATGAAGAGAAAGGGAGGGAGTACAAGGATAACCATTTTTCTTCATAGAAACGTGAGTGTATTATAACACACTCATATTATTACCTGCTTTGAGAATTTATAACCCTTATGGTTAGATTTTCCTTGGGAATCCAACCCAAAAGGTTGGACTTACATGTCAATGACCACATATGTGTTTTTGGTAAATTCTAAAAAAATGACACAATGTCAAGTATGCTCTCCATCAAGTTTGCACATCTTTCAATGCAAAGTTAAAAAATAACATATTAACATTGTCCTCCCTCTTAGCTTTCTAACCATGTAAATTTTTTTACATTTCAAATATTTTAAGGTTTTGATCTTTAATTTCTTTTGCTAGTGTTTCCATTTTTTTTTTCAAAAACTTATGTATGGTATTTTTTGGTTTCATGTTTACTTGTCCATAGAAATTTGAAATAAATTACATTTTTACAAACTAGACTCTACTCTTTGCACATTAATATTTTTTTTGTTAGTTTCCAAAAATTTAGAGGGAAGCACACTTAATTTTTTATTTTTCAAAATGTGTCTACTTTGAAAATTAGTAAAAAATCATATATTTATTAAAAAATAGAAAAAAATCAAACATAAACTACATGGTGTTTGATAAGTTTTCACCAAAGCGAGTTTTGAAATACTAAAAAAATAACATTTTGGGGGGGCCACACTAGACACTATGCTATATTTTTTAATAAAAACAAGAGCACTTTGTGTGGCCCCTTATTTGAACCAAGGAAAACTTTAAGAAATCCCCCCCTCGGCGAAGGTGTAAAATCTTGGCGAATCTTGTATACTTCCCGATAAAAATATTAATATTAGTGTTGCATTTTTTCGGTTTTCGTGAAAAAAAAATTCCATTAGCGAATCTTTTCTAATCACTACAAGTCTGTGGAAAATCCTAGCGAAATGCAAATTTTTTTAAACCACTAATTTTTTTCCATTGGCGATTAAAATATATTTTCAAACCAATAAAATATTTCGATTGGCAAATTAAACCTATTTTCAAACCAAAAAAAATAAAATTCATTGGCGAATTAAACCTATTTTCAAATGATTACGAAAAACACATTGGCGAATTAAACATAATATGAAACTAATAAAAAAATGCATTGGCGAAGTGTTGGTGCAAATTTTCCTAACCTTAGTTGCAAGTCTTTCTTGGTCATCTTTGTAGTCAGTGGGTTGGAGGTTTCGAAAACCTTGAAACTTCAAACTTTGGTTCTAAGGTTCCAAGTTTTAGTGACCATGCAACATTATGGACCATGACCGTTCGATGAATTTTCGATCGACGGTTGTAGTTGCATTCTAGAAGTATATCTCTCAAGCACTAGAATTGTGAATTGAAACCTACGGAATTACACTAGAACCGTTAGATTTCCAGAAATCAATGGTTGAGATTTTATTAATTATTTAGGTCTGTCATAATCCTGCTCTTGTTTACCGTTTAATATTTCCTAAGTCAGACCAAAATATTTTATGACAAAGCCTTAAATATTAACTCTTTAATCCTGAGGGTCGAGTCTCGTCAACCTAGCGATGGCCCCATTTTAAATTATGCACGTGAATAAAGTTTGCTTTAAAAGAGGGATCGTTCGATGAATTTTCGATGGATGGTTGTAGTTGCATTCTGGAAGTATATCTCTCAAGCACTAGAATTGCGAATTGAAACCTGCAGAATTACACTAGAATCGTTAGATTTCCAGAAATCAATGGTTGAGATTTTATTAATTATTTAGGTCTGTCGGTCATCCTGCTCTTGTTTACCATTTAATATTGCCTAAGTCAGACCAAAATATTTTATGACAAATCCTTAAATCTTAACTCTTTAATCTTGAGGGTCGAGTCTCGTCAACCTAGCAATGTCCCCATTTTAAATTATGAACATGCATAAAGTTTGTTTTAAAAGAGGGACTGTTCGATGAATTTTCGATGGATGACTATAGATGCATTCTGGAAGTAAATCCTTGAAGCAATAGACTTGCGAACTAAAACCTCCAGAATAACAGTAGAACCATTAGATTTTCATAAATTAGTGGTTGAGACATTTAATTCTCTCTTTTCAATGCATCGAAGTACTCTACCCTTCATTTATTCTATTGAAATTCTCAATTTGGTTGTGGTACTGGGCGGCGGCATGGATTAATACCATATGAATAGCCAAAAAAAAACATTGGTGAATTAAACATTGTTTAGTAAGCGAAGGAGGCGTGGAAGTCTCCGTAGAAAGTGAACCAAAGAAACAATGGAGGCCAGTTTCACCTTGACATCGTGGAGGAAGCTAGACCCTTTCGTTGGCAAAGCATCTGTGAAGCGGTTGCAGGGTTTATTTTTCTTCACAGATGTGCAACTGGCGCAAGCAATTCAATTTATTTTGGGTAATGGCTTTTAAAAATTAAAGCACAGATACAGGACCAAAATGGATATTTATTCGTTGGTCATGGCTTGGGGTGTAGACTTAGGAGAACTGGTGGATGTAGTGAGGAAAGTCATGAAAAATCTGGTTCACAAATATTTTTTAGAGGATATGGAAGGCATTCTGGAACGAGCGATACCAGGAGTGGGGCTTGTTAAGGTTGAAGGCATGGATGGTGGAGGCCCAGAGCACGCGGATTTAAATAATCTCTTTATCAGGTGGCCTGAAGGACGCACCAAAGATCTGTGGTGAGAAGCTGCAGAGCGCGAGTGGTAAGCACTCAAAATATGCGTCGAGCTAATGGAGGCCGAGGAGGTCATAGAGAATCTCAAAGACATCACTAGAGCAGAGATGCGTGAAAAGAAGGGTGAGCATGTTGAAATTTTATTTGCCATTTACAAATAATTTATGTTTTTAGATAGATGAATTTAAGGATTAAACTATAAAAAAAATTCAACATTTATTTTATAGCATTTATTTAATATGTATGATAAATAAAATCAATAATATTTTAATATAAAAGATTTTATATAAAAAAATATAAATTAAATATTTTTTGACAGTTAATTTTTTTCATAAAACATAAAGTGACAGGCATTTAAATGAATAAAAATGTCACAAAATTTTCATATGATAGGTAGGTGTGGCCGTCAAATTCTAGACCTTGCCGAGAGATAATGATTTTCCAAACTCCACACGTATCGATCTTAATTAACCATCAATCCTCTAGTCATGTCTAATTGCTAAAATTTTCCCGCGATCTTCACTTCATAAATGCACCGTCCTTGCCACCTTTCCTATCTTAATTCACCAAAGTCGAGGTTTTGGTGCTTTTCCTAACCTTAGTTGCAAGTCTTTCGTGGTCATCTATGTAGTCGATGGGTCAGAAGTTTTGACAACTTCGAAACTTCGGTCTTTGGTTCTAAGGTTCTAAGTTTCAGCAACCACGTGACATTATGGACCACTACCATTCGATGAATTTTCGATGGACGACTATAGTTGCTATAGCTTTAATGAAACAATATTTGTAATGATTTCATATTGTTTGAGTGGCACTAGTAGTGCTGACTAGAGTTTGCTGATTTTGACAGCTTGTCAGATTGAGGTACAATTTGTATGTAGCTAGACATCAATCAAATTAAACATTTTAATTTTTAATTGTACATGTAATGCTTAAGATACACAAATTGACTAAATTGGTTTTTTGGTTTGTGTGAATCAGGCTGGTAGTGGCACTAGTGGCCCATAATTTATTAAATAGGGTAGGTAATAGTTATAGTAATAATGCGACATTGTAATTT